>CM069138.1:88726563-88796418 GCA_035221665.1 Okamejei kenojei
CATAGAGAGATATGTATTTATCATTTACGCCCTTATAAAATGTATTTACTTCAGTGATGTTTATCAAGAAAGTAAGCAACTTTAATAGAACCATCAACCAATCCCCCTGGCACTTGTGTTACCAGTCCTCCCCAAGGAAATATGAAGAAAGATTTGCAAACCGTGTGGGAAAAATCCAAGGCTCAAACGTTGCAGGAAAAAACAGAGAGACCATGGGTGTCAACCAGCTCGCGGTCAAGTGGACAACTCCGAAAGGGATAACCGGATTCTTAACTCTGGCACTTTAATGAATAGATAGCAATGCTAGCATTTATTTCAGAGGCTACGAACAACAACAGGGATGTAAGCTGAGGATAGACGCCAAAAAAGCTGGAAGTAACGCGGGACAGGCAGCATCGCTGGAGAGAAGGGATGGGTGACGTTGCGGTCGAGACCCGTCTTCAGACCTGAGGCTTTTATAGGGCCCTGGCAGTTATATATCGCATTTAGAGAATTGTGTGCATTCTTGGCCCATAACTGAGAACGATTTGCTAGGCGTTGAAGAGTATTTATATGAGAAGGTTTACCAAACCTCAGGAATGAGAGTTGGGTTAACATATCTGAGCGTTTGAAAGCGGGCACTGGCCTGTACGCGCTGTAGTTGGGTGAATGATGAGGGGGGTCATCAATGAAAACGGACCGAATAGTGAAAGTCCTGATGGTGCACGTGGAGAGATGTTTTCCAACTCTGGGAAAGCCTCAGAATCTCAAAGGCGGTTATCTTTCTGCGAACGAGGAGACACCTGAGAGGATTATTCTTATTTATATACACTACAGAGTGTGGTGAATGCAGTGAATATTTTGACACAGATTGCACTGAGGTCCCGAGTCAAGATAGAGTATTTTTAAGTCGATAAAAGATTGTGCCATATAATTGATTAATAAGGGTATACGGTTATTCAGAGAAAAGCAGGAGTTGAGAGGGAGAGAGCGATCAGCGCGATGTTTGAGATGGAGGCGGCTGCACTTGATGGGCCTGAAATGGAGCCTTATTCTACACCTAGAACGAGATTAAGAAACAAAGTTGCTTGGCGCAACACTAATGATTGAAATATCCAGTAACTACTGCTATTATTTTTTAAGTACGATTGTTTTGCAATATATGCAACGTAGAATAATTGAAAAGCTGAATGTAATCGCCGTTTTTGCACACGCGTAAATAAGGTTGTGGTAATCCGAAATTGTATCAGTTCGTGAGGGTCAGCGTCAACATTCTTCATGACGAAGAAGGGACTACTGACCCGAAACGTCGCCAATAGCCTCCATAGGATGCTGCCTTCACCCGTTGGAGTTTACTCCAGCGATTTTTTTCGGTTTTCTGCTCAATCTGAAAGCACGGATCTGGACCCGAAACGTCCCGTCTGTCGCAATTCTGAAGAAGGTCTCGTACCCGAAACGTCTCCCCATCGAGCCTTCTCTCCATAAGACGTCTGCCTGTCCCGCCTGGAGTTACTACAGCTTTTTTGGTGGCTATCCTCACACACATGCTGCCTGCCTGACAAGGGCTCATGGAAATTTGTATGGGTAATTCGTAGTAGAATTTCTTTGAAGGCATATGGTGACGGTTTATTCTAAGAACTGTAAGACACGTTGATTACTACGTAGGGAAATAGGTTTTAAGTGAGTACTAATGAGATAGAGCGGGTAGCGAGAGTTTATGGGTGATGGGTACTCCCGAGCTAGGAGGTTTTGGACGAGTTATTTTGGATCCGGCCCAAAATTAACGAGAAGAGTGTCAAATCACGTCTGATATCAGGAATGCGAGGGGCTTAAGTGTTATGTGGCACATTTACAATGTAGTTTGTGCTGGTGCGGTGGTCATGTTCTTGGTGGGACCTATTAACGGACATGAAGGATCAAAGGAGTTCTTGTCGCTCAGAATTCTCCAGCACTTTTGTTTTTTGCTCAAGCACTCCCAGCATCTGCAGTCTCTAGTGTCTCCTTGGACATACAAGTTAGGATCTACAACACCGGGGCTTTTTGTAGGAGCGGACTGAGCCCTCAGCTCAGCATCCACGCCAGCCTCATTGTGAAAAATGTGCCATCGTGCAAATCAAAAAATGGTAATTTCTTGAAATACAATCACCCATCTCAGAACCAATGCAGTTTTTATTCCAGCACGGGTTCTTCCACAAGCGGGGCGCCGGAGACTCGACCATAAGGCATATTCCGAATCCACGATGCATAACAAAACCGAGCAAGCCCCGTTTAAAGACTTTACATAATTTTAAAGAACTACCACAGGTTAAATTAAAAGCCGCATGGTGCGGGTTTTGTGGGGCATCGTTTCGGACGGATACAATAGCAATTGAAAAAGGTGTGGCTTTGATCCGCTGGTGTTGGCGGAATAGAGAGTAGATATTCGAATACAATAATTTCATTTCAGCCCATGGAAAAGAAAACAGCGCCCGACGGTGTTAGACGACGCGCTTCTTTTCAAACGAAATGTAATTAATATGAACGAACTTCATCATTGTTAACCAGATACTTTCTCGGTGATCGAACAAAGACTGTGGACCTGGAACAATGCAAGATTAATGTTATAAATACTAACTGCAACTATTGCTCAACCCAACGGGTTTGCGCAGTGCAACACCGCTCCTTTCAGACACCATCAGCGTTTGAACTGCCTTAAATAGATAGTCTCTTTATAGAGTAACATTCAGACGCTGGTTTAAACCGAAGGCAGACACAAAAAGCTGGAGTAACTCGGGCAGCATCTTCGGAGAAACGTGAATAGGGTGACGTTTCAGACCGTCTCTTCAGTCTCAAGACCTGAAACGCACTTCATTCCTGCATCTCCAAAGATGCTGCTAGACCCGCTGATTTACTCCAGCTTTTTGTGTCGTTCTTTGATGTACGGAGCGTGTGAACGTTGACATGGACCCATACTGGTTGATATGCCCCCCCCCCCCCCTTTAGTGATGTGAGGGTCATAATGTTTAATAGCCGGTATCTTCTTCATTTCAGAACCATAAAACGCGGGCCTTTGACAACCTCACCAGATGTGTGAGATAAATGAGTTTCTCTCTCTCTCGCCCCTGACTCTCATATGAAGAAAGGGTCTCACCCGAAACGTCACCCATTCTTTCTTTCCAGAGATGCCGCCTGACCCGCTGAGTACCCAGCTGTTTAGTAGTTCTATCTTTGAGAGAGAGTTTTCGATTCCGATGGAACTTTGCTCGTCACTGTCGCGGCTCTCTACAGAAACTATATCCGAGGATAATACAAGTGGCCACTTTTGGCAAATTGGATGATGTGGGAGAGATTCCATACACAATCTCAAATCTCAGATAGACGCAATTTTCTTTGCATGTGAATGTGGCTTGAACGTATTAAGCTTCGTCAATTATTTTTCAATAGATTTTAACGATAAGCATTGGCAATATTATTAATATTTGTTATCCCATGCATAATAAGTAATGCAAAGTAGGCACAATCAAGGAAAATGCATTTTGAACACAGCTTAGTTCCCCGGCCGGGACAGATCTATGACAAGTGGATTGTGTAATGCTGTGTTCGCTGGCACAACTAGTAATATAGCATTGTAGGTTCCAGGTAAATATTAACTCAGCTGCTGCACTTCGAATAACATTTCCAATTCACAAGCAAATAAACAAGCCACTGATCTCATCAGTGCCTCCTTTTACTTTTCATCAGTACCGAAGTCTCGCTTAAAACTATATAAATCTTCCGCCTCAAAATATTGGGAGAATTGCTCACACTATGCGCGAATCCCAAAATATAAACAGCTGCAGCATAAACATAAAACGGAATAATCCGAGCTAATTCCAGGAGACTAATTTTGCACAGGCGTCAAGGCGAGCGATTCAACCTTGCTTACCAACTTAATTTCAGCCTGGATCTACTGACGTGTGTGGGCGGGATGGTGGTGGGGTAAGCGGGGCATGGGTCTGGCGAGCTGACGGTAGCGCGACCGGAGGAAGCCGGCTGGCGTGGCCAGATTGGGAACTTCGTGGAGATCGGGGAGAAAGAGTAATTAAAGGGCCCTTTGCTATTAATTTAGCAGATCAAGTCATGCTGCTTAGATAGACACAAAAAGCTGGAGTAACACAGCGGGACAGGCAGCATCTCTGGAGAAGGAGCAGGTGACGTTTCGGGTCGAGACCCTTCTTCAGTTCATTGGCTATATTTAAGAGTGAGTTGGATGTGGCCCTTGTGGCTAGGGGGATCAGAGGGTATGGAGAGAAGGCAGGTACGGGATACTGAGTTGGATGATCAGCCATGATCATATTGAATGGCGGTGCAGGCTCGAAGGGGCTGAATGGGCCTACTCCTCCAGGCACCTAATTTCTATGTTCTATGTTTTCTAAGTTCTTGTTTCAGACTGAGAGTCGGGGGGAGAGGACACTGGAGATATGATCAACGAGCTTTAATCTGTCGTTTTTCCACACACATTCCCCTTGCCATATCTCTAGTCCTCCCTCTCCTCTTACCACTCCCGAAGAATGGTTTCAACCCAGAAAAACGAGGAGCTGGAGGTCGAACTAACCCCCTGACCGAGACGTAAGCGGTTCACGGATGTGAACCGCATACAACTGCCCAAACACTACAGGAAGACGTTGGCTTAGAGTGGCACTCGGTCGCGTCCTCCCTCCTAACCCGCCCAGCCCCACCCCCAACGCCGCCCCGCGCGGCCGCTCCGCCCCGTGCGCAACGTCCCCCAAAACCTCGACTATAAATCCCCGGCTGGAGTGGAATCTCATGCTAACGATAATAAACTGACTTTTCCCTTTGGAGGGTTTGTTGACGCCCGCCCCATCTCTCCAGAGACTCAGCCTATCCTCTATCCTGCATTTGTATGTAAACCAGCATCTGCAGTTCCTTTCCAAACAAGCAATGCTGCTATCGTAGGTATTATTATATCAAACAGGGATATGGCAAATTATAAAAAATCTTGGCGAATATTGTTAAACTGAGATAACAACACCAACACACTCAATCGTTTTTCCCCTGTGAAAGAAAGCATTTGAGTTTAAAATTAATGATTTTACATGATAACATCACTGTCTTTGTGTCTAGGAAGAAACTGCAGATGCGTTTTACGAAAATAGACACAAAATGCGAGAGTCTAACTCAGTGGGACAATACAGCATCTCGTGACATACAACCCTTCTACATTCCTTCTCCACAAGATGCAGCCTGTCCCGCTGAGGTATTCCAGCATCTTTGTGTCTAACTTCTTTTGATCACTTAGCCTCAAATCCTCAACTGTGACATTAATCCTTCACTGACAGGAAGTGGTGAGACGAGCATCTTTTCCTCTTGCTTTAGGTTTTCCTTTAGAGGCATGGCATGATGTACAGATCAAAAAATGTGACTGAGAGCAATCAACTTACCTGGAAAGGAATACAATAATGTATTGGATTAATGCAGCGTTCTAGAAAGCATACCTGGAAAGTGGAGATATCAGAATCCGATTATACACCTCATGGATTACCAATTGCTACCCATTTGGAGAAGCAGAGATGAAAGCTGCTCCTTCTCAGGCAATTAAATACAGAGAAACTAGCACCATGCACAGGTTGATACAAACAAACAGCTGGAGCTAACTCCCGCAGAGTCAGCACAGCATCTTTGGAGAAAGGGAAAAGATGACTTTTTAGGTCAGGACCCTTCTTCAGACCTCCAGAGATTTATCTTACCCGTTGAGTTACTCCAGCTTTTTGTTTCTATCTTCGGTTTAAAACCAGCTACAGTTTCCCCTTGAAGATAGACACAAAATGCTGGAGTAACTCAGCGGGCCAGGCAGCGATCTCTTCTATCCAGAAATGCTACCTGTCCTGCTGAGTTACTCCAGCATTTTGTATCTATCTTCAGTGTAAACCAGCATCTGCAGTTTCTTCCTACACACACCATGAACAGGTTGTCTAGGTCTCTATTTTAATGAGGGGAAACAGATTTATAATGAATTAATGTCAAATTCCAATTTCTATTGGATGGAAGTTTGGATTGCTAGTTTTGTAGATTAAAAAAATTATACACTTTTTAAAAGTTTTTTATTGCCATTTCAAATGCACACTGGCATTGTACTAAAGTACTACCTCCCCCCTCGCCTCCATTCAAGGACCCAAGCAGTTTGTTCCCAGAGCGACAGAGGTTCACCTGCAGCTCCTCCAACCTCATCTATTGCATCCACTGCTCTAGATGTCAGCTGATCTACATTGGTGAGACCAAGTGTGATCGTTTCGCCGAACACCTCCGCTCGATCCGCATTATCCAACCTGATCTTCCTGTGCTCAGCACTTTAACTCCCCCTCCCATTCTGAATCCGACCTCCATGCCAGAGTGAGAACCACTACCACATTGGAGGAGCAGATCCTCTGGCTGTGGTCGGATGATTCAGTTGCCTGAAACAGCTGGGAAGAAACTGTCCCTGAATCTGGTGGCGTAAATTTTCACACTTCTCTCCCTTTTGCCTGATGGGAGAGGGAGATGAGGGAGTGGCCAGGCTCATTTACATCTTACTACACATCAAGCAGCACGAACAAACTGATAGTTTGCTACAAACCTACATGTTTTCAGTTTGAGGGAGAAGAGAATATTTTAGAAACATAGAAACATAGAAATTATGTGCAGGAGTAGGCCATTCGGCCCTTCAAGCCTGCACCGCCATTCAATATGATCATGGCTGATCATCCAACTCAGTATCCCGTACCTGCCTTTTCTCCATACCCTCTGATCCCCTTAGCCACAAGGGCCACATCTAACTCCCTCTTAAATATAGCCAATGAACTGGCCTCAACTACCCTCTGTGGCAGAGAGTTCCAGAGACTCACCACTCTCTGTGTGAAAAAAAGTCTTTCTCATCTCGGTCTTAAAGGATTTCCCCCTTATCCTTAAGCTGTGACCCCTTGTCCTGGACTTCCCCAACATCGGAAACAATCTTCCTGCATCTAGCCTGCCAACCCCTTAAGAATTTTGTAAGTTTCTATAAGATCCCCTCTCAATCTCCTATATTCTAGAGAGTATAAACCGAGTCTATCCAGTCTTTCTTCATAAGACAGTCCTGACATCCCAGGAATCAGTCTGGTGAACCTTCTCTGCACTCCCTCTATGGCAATAATGTCCTTCCTCAGATTTGGAGACCAAAACTGTATGCAATACTCCAGGTGTGGTCTCACCAATACCCTGTACAACTGAAGTAGAACCTCCCTGCTCCTGTACTCAAATCCTTTTGCTATGAAAGCTAACATACCATTCGCTTTTCTCACTGCCTGCTGCACCTGCATGCCTACTTTCAATGACTGGTGTACCATGACACCCAGGTCTCGCTGCATCTCCCCTTTTCCTAATCGGGCACCATTTAAATAATAGTCCTGCTTTCCTGTTTTTTGCCACCAAAGTGGATAACCTCACATTTATCCACATTATAATGCATCTGCCAAACATTTGCCCACTCACCCAGCCTATCCAAGTTACCTTGCAGTCTCCTAGCATCCTCCTCACAGTTAACACTGCCCCCCAGCTTAGTGTCATCTGCAAACTTGGAGATATTGCCTACAATTCCCTCATCCAGATCATTAATATATATTGTAAATAGCTGGGGTCCCAGCACTGAGCCCTGCTGTACCCCACTAGTCACTGCCTGCCATTGTGAAAAGGACCCGTTTACTCCTACTCTTTGCTTCCTGTTTGCCAGCCAGTTCTCTATCCACATCAATACTGAACCCCTAATGCTGTATGCTTTAAGTTTGTATACTCATGTCTTATGTGGGACCTTGTCGAAAGCCTTCTGGAAGTCCAGATATACCACATCCACTGGTTCTCCCTTATCCACATTACTAGTTACATTCTCGAAAAATTCCACAAGATTCGTCAGACATGATTTACCTTTCGTAAATCGATGCTGACTTTGTCCAATGATTTCACCACTTTCCAAATGTGCTGCTATCCCATCTTTAATAACTGACTCTAGCAGTTTCCCCACTACCGATGTTAGACTAACTGGTCTGTAATTCCCCGTTTTCTCTCTCCCTCCCTTCTTAAAAAGAGGGGTTACGTTTGCTACCCCGCCAATCCACAGGAACTACTCCAGAATCTAAAGAGTTTTGAAAGATTATCACTAATGCATCCACTATTTCCTGAGCTACTTCCTTAAGTACTCTGGGATGCAGCCTATCTGGCCCTGGGGATTTATCGGCCTTTAATCTATTCAATTTACCCTACACCACTTCCCGACTAACCTGGATTTCACTCAATTCCTCCTTTGACCCGCGGTCCCCTGCTATTTTCCGGCAGATTATTTATGTCTTCCTTAATGAGACGGAACCAAAGTAGTTGTTCAATTGGTCCGCCATATCCTTGTTCCCCATGAACAACTCACCTGTTTCTGACTGCAAGGGACCTACATTTGTTTTAACTAATCTCTTTTCTCGTCACATATCTATAAAAACTTTTGCAGTCAGTTTTTATGTTCCTGCCAGTTTTCTTTCATAATCTATTTTTCCTTTCCTAATTAAGCCCTTTGTCCTCCTCTGCTGGTCTCTGAATTTATCCCAGTCCCTCTGGTATGCTGTTTTTTTTCTGGCTACTTTGTACGCATCATCCTTTGCTTTTGATACTATCCCTGATTTCCCTTGTTATCCACGGATGCACTACCTTCCCCGATTTATTCTTTTTGCCAAACTGGGATGAACAATTTTTGTAGTTCATCCATGCAGTCTTTAAATGTCTTCCATTGTATATCCACCGTCAACCCTTTTTAGAATTAATTGCCAGTCAATCTTGGCCAATTCACGTCTCATACCCTCAAAGTTACCTTTCTTTATGTTCAGAACCATTGTTTCTGAATTAACAATGTCACTCTCCATCCTAATGAAGAACTCAACCATATTATGGTCACTCTTGCCCAAGGAGGCACGTACAACAAGACTGCTAACTACCCCTTCCTCATTACTCAAACCGCAGTCTAAAATAGCCTGCTCTCTCGTTGGTTCCTCTGCATGTTGATTTAGATAACTATCCTGCATACATTCTAAAAAATCCTCTTCCTCAGCACCCCTGCCAATTTGATTCACCCAATCTATATGTAGATTGAAGTCACCCATTATAACTGTTTTGCCTTTGTCGCACGCATTTCTAATTTCCTGTTTGATACCATCCCCAACTTCACTGCTACTGTTAGGTGGCCTGTACACAACACCCACCAGCATTTTCTGCCCCTTAGTGTTTTGCAGCTCTACCCATACCGATTCCACATCCTCCAAGCTAATGTCCTTCCTTTCCAACAACAATGTCTAGCATTACTTGTCTCATCTGTGGTAAAGTCTGTGGATCCCACATCTGATTCAATGCTCCCTTCAGAGTCAATAGAAATGTAATGGATGCAAGTTAACCCAAATGGGAAGTTTAAGGAATGAACAAACATCAAAACATTTATTGAATAATTGGAAATTGGAGGTTTGATAATGAAATTTTACTTCTATTGTTAAAGGTGTATAGAGTGCTAGTTCACCCTATTTGTTGGCTCAAATATATAGCTACTGGATGTCACAATTGGATAATTAAGCTGCTTGAATAAACTTCAATGATCAAATTGCTGATCATCGGAGGTCTTTAGAAAGACTATTGGAAGAAGGTGGAACTCTGGAGAATACCAAGGGAACTCGTACTCCAATTCAGTCTGTGATACACTGACCGTTTAAATGACTAGTGGCAAAACTGGGTGGCAGATAAAACTTGTGTTATTTACCCTCTGCAATGTTTATCTCTTAATAATCAGAAATAATTGTCCCCCTTTGTAGCTCCTCCACCAATGAAATACACTCAGTTTTTCTAGATCATATTGTTCTGGAACAAGCAGCTAACAATGGCCTGTTTCCTTTATCATCGTTACTTTTTTGCATATCTTTCATTCATTGTTCTTTATCTCTCTACATCATTGGCTATATCTCTTTTTTCCCTTATCCCTAGCTAGTCTGAAGAAGGGTCTCGACCCGAAACGCCACCCACTCCTTCATTCCAGAGATGTTGCCTGCCACGCTGAGTTACTCCCAGCTTTTTGTGTCTATCTTCGGTTTAAACCAGCATCTGCACTTACTTCCTGCACATTGCTCTGTATATTGTAGCATGGCATCTGGTGCAAGTAAGTGAATCGCTGAAAGGGTTAAACGTTTCAGTGACAACAGGCATTCCCACATCTGTGTACTTTGCCTTATGAGCAAATTCTGCTACTTAGGTGAGGAATGGCAACCATGCCTGCAGCCGAGTTGAAACCTCAGCGTTGTCACCTTGAAAAAAGCAGACAGGAGCCTTTAACTGGCATAAAATATTGAGCAGTTAACCTTATTGAGACCCACGGACAAAATTTAATTCACACTTAGACCACAACCATTGAATCCCCAAAAAAAGAAATGCTGCTTCTTTCCACATTTACTTGTCATCCATTAAGCTTATGCCTGTTTAGTTAAATTAATTGCACGTACATTCTTTGGAAGTATGTTTATTATATTGGAATTATTTAAACCCCATTGAATTATATGAAGGAAACCAAGTTGCACGCCTACTTGGGTGGGAATTAACTACGTTGACACCATCTTGATAGTATTTTACCAATGAAAGTTACTGCAAAATTGATTAACAACTAGAACAGGCTCAATTTTACTGCCTCTTTTCTTTCCCTCTATTTGCCGATCGTTCCCGGGTACCGTATCTGCCTAGTTATTCTTGTGTTTTACTAAAGACGCAGAAACAAAGGTGCTAAAGGATTGCTGGTGGAGAGATCATTTGTATTACTCTCAAACCTGCTCAGTTTTTAGCCCAACATTTTCTGTACCCATACACAGTAGTTTTTCTTATCAATTTGCCTGATATAAAATATCTCAGTCAGTGAACTCAGTTAGATTCAGCTGGGGGGAAATCAGAGGCACACATAATCATTCCTTGCATGATTTCACTTTGTGCAACTTAGAGGCAATAACATAATTCCAATATATTAAACATCTCTTCACATCTTCCAACCTTCCATCCATGGTTGCCTTTCTGGAAAGTGACCTATAACTGGCTAAAGGATCTTTAAATTAGGTTTACATTTAAGTTTAAATATTATTCTCACGTGTACCGCTGTGCAATGAAATTGTTTTGCATGCTATATAAACAGTTCAGATATTCTATACATAAGTACAATCAGGTCAAATTCGGGTCTAATAGATAGAACAAAGTGGAAGAATGCCAAATATAGTTGTCTGCATTGTTGCAATCATTTCTAGTGGCAAAATCCAATGTTCACAATTATCCTGGAGGTGAATCGGACAGAACCCTAGTTTATGGAAGGACCGTTTAAGAGCCTGATCACAGCTGTTTGTGTGTCTACTAGTGCATGCATTCAAGCTTCTGCACCTTCTGCTGGATGAGAGCAGGAAGAAGATGGAATGACTGGGGTGGGATGTCTTTGATTTTGTTGGCTGCTTTTCCGAGGCAGCGTGAAGTGTAGGTGGAGCCAATGGTGGGAAGTCCGGTCTGTCTGATGGACTGGGCTACTTCTAAAACGCTCTGCAATTTCTTGTGGTCTTGGTCAGAGTTTGTTCCCAAACCAAGCAGTGATGATGCAACTCAACAGCATGCTTTCTACGGTGCAACTACACAATTATTTTAAGTCGTTGGAGACATGCAAGATTTCCCCAGTCGCCTCGGAAAGTAGAGACGTTGACGTGACGTTGTGTGCACATCATGGTGGTTGGTCATCGACAGGTCGTTGGTAAAATTAACACCAAGGAACTTGAAGTTCACAACCATTTCCACTTTGGCACCAGTAATGCTGATTGGGGCATGTACTCCACCATGCTTCCTGAAGTCGATAGCTTAGCTCCCTCGTCTTGCTGACATTGAGGGAGCGGATATTATCCTGGCACCGTGTTGCTACGTTCTCCATTCCCTGTACTCCGTCTTATCATTGTTCTTGATTCAGCCCTTCACAGTGTTCAGAGATTACTGGGGAGCAGAGAAAATCCAGCCCACCACAATGTTGTCATCTGCAAACTTGTAGATGGGAGTTAGAGCTGAATTTGGCCACACATTCATGAATCCATAGGGAGTATGGAATGGTTCCTTGCGGTGTTGAGAATGATTGTGCAGGAGGCATTGTCACCTATCCTAACTGATCATGGTCTATTGTTCAAAAAGTTGAGGTTTCAGTTCTGATTCCTCAGTCAGAAGTCTGGAGATGGGTTTGGATGGGATTATGGTGTTGATGGCTGAGCTAAAGTTGATAAATAGGAGTCTTACATCGGAGTCCTTGATTTCAAGGTGTTCCAGAGATGCGTTTAGGGCCAGGGAGAGAGCGTCCGCTGTGGACCTGTTGCGTCAGTAAGAAAACAGCGGTGATCAAGGCTGGCTGGAATTAATGTGCACCATCATCATTCTCAAAGCACTTCATGATGGTAGATGTCAGAGCCACTGAACAGTAGTCATTGAGAAATGCTACTTTACTTTGCTTTGGTACCAGGATGATAGTGGTCTTCTTGAAGCAGGTGGGGATCCCAGAATGGATCAGTGAGAGGTTAAAGATGTGTGTGAATGCCTCTGTCAACGGATCTGCACGTGTCCTGAGGACATGGCCAGGGATGCTAACTGGACCAGTTGCCTTCCACGGATTCACCCTGAGGAAGGCCGATCTTACAGCTGCCACGGTAACCTTTGGCGCTGGCACACCTATAAGATTGGCGGGGCGGCTGCCATTTCACCACCGCCGTTCTATGCAAAGCGAGCATAAAATGCATTGAGTTAATAGGGGATGGACCCATTATTGCCAACGACACTGTCCTCCTTTGCTTTGTAAGCCATTTTACCATGCAAGTCTTGGCACAATCTACGGGTATCCAGCTAGGTCCGGTATCCTTTTTGGTGTCCTCAGTGGCTCTGCGAAAGTTGTAGGTAGATTTCTTATATTTATTTTCATGGAAACAGGCTCATCGAGTGCACACCCACCATCGATCACTCGTTAAACTAATGCTATGTTATCCCACTTTGTCATCCACTCCCCACACATTAGGGGCAATTTACAGAGGCCAATTGTCCTACAAACCCACACGCCATTAGTACGTTGGAGGAAACTGGAGCCCTCAGAGGAAGTCCAAGTGGTCACAGGGAGAATGTGCAAAGTCAACACAGACAACACCTGAGGTCAGGATCGAACCTGGGTCTCTGGCTCTGTGAGGCAGCAGCTGTATCACTGCCATATTGTGCAAGGATGATGAACCAGACTTCTTCTCTTGGAGATCATGCAACAAATCCTACTGAAATTGCATCAATGTTGACCGTATTTCTGTTAGAACAGCCTTGGGCTTGGTTATGGTGGACTCCATAGTCCAGCTGTCTGGACAAAGCTCGTCATCAGTGTATTCGAATAGGAGTTCATTTTGATGAGGTATGAATCGACAACTACTTTTCATGGGATGGAATCTGATGGAGTGGAGAAAACTGGAAAGGAAATGGAATTTACAAATAGTAAATGCCAAGATTATAATGGGCAGAACCAACAAGTCGCAACTAGTAGTTGTCACCAAGGGGATCATCTAGGTCTGAAGAAGGGTCTCGACCTGAAACGTCACCCATTCATTCTCTCCAGAGATTTAGTCTGTCCCGCTGAGTTACTCCAGCATTTTGTGTCTACCTTCGGAACGTCTAGGTACCCAGGCTTTGATGCCAATGAGAGAATAGGACTGAATGCAGTTTTGTGTGACACTTTCTGCCAAGGTCACACGTTATGATGAATATAATAATGAAGTATAGGAATACATTGACAAGATAACAAATCCACAATTAAGGAATCCAAAAGCACATGTCAAGGTATGAAAACAATTCATTTTATACAGCAGACACCATTGATATCTATATTATTTGAATATCATCTTTCCAGCAACGTCTTTCCTCTCAACGTTGTCCCTGCTTTCTTTACCAGTCATTAAAAGGCACAGTTCGTACAGGGGAATATGAGTGAATTGGCTTGAATAGGAGATTAGCTGGTTAACAGAGAGAAGGCAAAAATGATTAAGAGGCAGACGAAAATGCTGGAGCAACTCAGCGGGTGAGGCAGCATCTATGGGGCGAAGGAAATAGGCAACGTTTCGGGTCAAGACCCTTCTTCAGCCAAAAATCAGTTCAGTTTGGCAAGTTGTAATAATTTGAGATCAGTGCTTGGCCTGTAAATTTTATAATTTAGATAAATGATGGATGAAGCTACTGAAAATATGATTGCTAAATTTGCTATTTGCACAAATATATTTAGGAGAGTAAGTTGTGAAGATAAAAATAAGGAGGCTACAAAGGATATAGTAAATGTGTTAAGTGGGTTGGAAAAAAGGCCATGATTGGGGGAATGTAAAATTGTCCACAGTGACAGAAAAAACAAAATAGAAGCATATTATTGAAATGTTTTTTGATTATTCACAGTAATGTAATGTTCTCTTTAACAATACTGCCCTGAAACTGTGTGTTTCTGTTTTAAAGGTGCTTTATAAATACCAGTTGTTTATAACGCTGGTTTATGATGTTAATAAACTTGGGATATCCTAATGTTATCAATAGGCCTCATGTTTAAACTACATGGAGATGTTACAACTGGGGCTTTGGTGAGGATAACAGATTTAGAAGGCCACAAAAGTCCCTTGATTGTGATATGCCTTTTAGTACAAAAAAATGATGGTTGATTTTAGTTATTGCCATTGGTATTGGTTTATTATCATCATGTATAGGGAAAAGCTTTGGGCAGTATCCAGTCGAATCATACTATACATGAATACGATCAAGCCATACATAAGTACAACAGGTAGTGCAAAGAAAATATTACCAGAGCGCAGTATGGAGTGTTACATCATGATAGCATTATATTTTCAGAAATAAGTACCGGTTCTGCAATGATGTAGGTTGGAAGTTCGGGAATACAGCTTAGCTGATGGGAGGACTATAGTCTAAAGACTGTTCAGTAGTCTGATTACAGTGAGGAATAGCCTCTTCCTGAATCTGCTGGTACATTCTTTCAAGCTTTGGAATCTTCTCCCCGATGGGTGAGTAGGGGAAAAGAAGGTATGACTGAGGTGAAATAGTCCTTGATTGAGCTGGCTGCTTTCCTCATGCAATGTGAAGTATAGATGGAATCTAGAGATGGTTGGGAGTGGGGGGGTGGAAAGTGGTCTGTGTGATGAACTGGGCTACATTCACAACTCCCAACTATCTTACCGTCTTGGACAGAGCTGTTGCCAAACCAAGCTGTGAAGCATTCCAACAGGATGCTTTCAACGGTACATTTGATGAAGTTGGTAAGAGTCATTGGAGACATGCCAAACCTCCTTAGTCTTCTGAGGATGTAGGAACATTAGTGTGCAGTCTTGGCCATAGCTTTAATATGGTTGGTCGAGGACAAATTGTTGGTGATATTTACATTGGGAATTTGAAGCCCTTGACCATCTCTACTTCCCCATTGATGCTGATTGGGCCAGGTACGTTACCTCATGTCAGTCTGAAGAAGGGTCTCGACCCAAAACATCACCCATTCCTTCTCTCCAAAGATGCTGCCTGTCCCGCTGAGTTACTCCAGCATTTTGTGTTGACTCTGAAGTCATTAACTAGCTCCTTCTTCTTGCCGCCATTGAAGGAGGCATTGTTGTCTCACCGCCATGTTAGTAAGTTCCCAATCTCTTTTGTGTACTCCCATCTTGTCATTGTTCAACATCCAACCCACTGAGTGAACCCGGTGTCCTCTGAAAAAGTGTACATGGAGTTAGGGCAGAACTTGACCACACCATTGTGAGTGAATAAGGAGGGACTAAGAATGCATCATTGTGGGAACCAACCGGTGTTGAGATTTATCATGGTCGATAATTCAATCTCTTAAAAATGTGGTATTCAGGTCAAGTGAAGGATCCAGTTGCAAGGTGGCTATAGTCAATAAATAGGATTATGTTATAGGTGTTCATGATATCCAGATGTTCCAGTGATGATTGTACGCCCTAGAAGATAGTGTGTGTCATGGACCTGTGGCAATGGTAGGCAGATTGAAGTGGATCAAGGCTGTCTGGGCAGCTGAAGGTAATGTGTGCCCTGACCAACCTTTCAAATCAAT
This sequence comes from Okamejei kenojei, assembly GCA_035221665.1. Taxonomy (NCBI): domain Eukaryota; kingdom Metazoa; phylum Chordata; class Chondrichthyes; order Rajiformes; family Rajidae; genus Okamejei; species Okamejei kenojei. Next base: position 88,742,684 of record CM069138.1, read on the forward strand.
TCATGATGGTGGATAACAGAGCCATTGGATGGTTGTCATTAAGGCCTGTTACCTAGCTTTTCTTTGGCCACCAGGATGAAAGTGCCCTTGTTAAAGCAGGTGGAAACCTCAGAATGGAGTAGGGAGAGGCGAAAGGTGTCTGCGAATACTCCTAGCATATGGTCCACATATGCTCCTAGCATGTGGTCTGACAAAGAGCAATCCAACCAAGACCTCAAGGGTGGAACGGGCGGAGGATGACGGCTGACCTTAATAACATAGAAACATAGAAACATAGAAAATAGGTGCAGAAGGAGGCCATTCGGCCCTTTGAGCCAGCACCGCCATTCAATATGATCATGGCTGATCGTCCGCTATCAATAACCCATGCCTGCCTTCTCCCCATATCCCTTGACTCCACTAGCCCCCAGAGCTCTATCCAACTCTCTCTTAAATCCATCCAGTGATTTGGCCTCCACTGCCCTCTGTGGCAGGGAATTCCATAAATTCACAACTCTGGGTGAAAAAGTTTTTTCTCACATCAGTCTTAAATGGCTTCCCCTTTATTCTAATACTGTGGCCCCTGGTTCTGGGCTCACGCAACATTGGGAAATTTTTCCCTGCATCTAGCTTGTCCAGTCCTTTTATAATTTTATATGTTTCTATAAGAACCCCCCTCATCCTTCTAAACTCCAGTGAGTGGAGTGTCACAACGGACGGGAAGGAAGATGAAGGCTGCAGCAGAAAAGGGTCCCCGTCGTCTTGGACTCCATGCCACTGGATCTTGACCCAGATCTGTCAAGGACCTTGTGGTGGCTGTCTGTGCACCAGTCTCCCCACGTTAAACAAAGTCACGCACCGGCGTCCTCCAAACCTGGAGACACCCATGGTCAGCCATCACCGAAGGGGGCCTAAGAAGAAGAAGAATGGCCCACACAAGTAATGAGGATGCATGGGAACTCCATCGGGCAAGTTGCTTTCCTGAGGAAGGCCAACCTGACATCTTTGACAGTGACTGTCAGTACAGGCACACCCAAGGAAGGTGGGGCAGAAGATGTCATTCCACCGGCCGACCGTCCAAACGAGCATAGAATGCATCCATCTTGTCGGGGAGAGACCTGATGTTGCTAGTGATACTGCCTGCTGGTGCATATTAAGTGGAGTGGAATAGAGCACTTATGCACGTGGATTTCAAAGACAAATCTGTGGACTCACTTCACAGCTCTGTAGCTATTGGCAGGATCAATTATATCTGAAAAGGTCACGATTGATCTCTAATTTATACTAAAACCAAGTTTAGCCACAGGTGGGCTGGGAAGTACAAATTGCTGAATGATTCCCTGGGCCACTTCAGGAAATGAAGTGTGGCACTTTAGAAATGAGTGTACACTTGACCCAAAAAAAAACTGGAGAATGCCCAAAATTACAAATAGTTTTGCACACTTATTTCGTATATTTTCTGAATCTGAATGTTATATTTGTAAGTAATTGAAACATGTGGACGGCCATTTGTAAATAATTGAATCAAGAGGCGGAAGATTAAAATGTGGGATCTCAAAGGTTATAATCTCTGGATTAAACCCTCTGTTCCTCCCCCCACACCATGTGTTAGCAGGTGTTACACTAGGAAGACAGGACAGATGAATAGGCTGAAGAGGTGGTGCAGGGGAGGTATTAGATACCTGGAGCTGGTGGAACCAGTACAAGAACAGGTTACACCTAACTTGGATGGGAAACCAATGTCTTTGCAAGGTCTGTAGAAGTGTCTCGACCCGAAACGTCACCTATTCTTTATCTCCAGAAATGCTGCCTGACCTGTTCAGTTGCTGCAACACTTTGTGTCTATCTTTGCAAGGAAGGTTTGTTCATACAACTTGGGAGGGGGAGAGAAACACTGTAGCAGTGTGATAGGTGCAGAGATTAACAGAGATGTAGAGTATAAGGATATATATTTTTAGGAGGTCTCAAGCAAGGTTGGCAAGATGAATAAGGATGTTATCAATGTGGAGTCCAGAAAATATTAATTCAGCATCCACGCAAATGCTTAATTTGAAAAAAATAGGAGAACTCGGAATTGGGCATGACCTTTTAATTTTCTGGGAGAAATTGGTAGAGCGTTAGGAAACAGATTTCGTGCAAAATATGTACTCAGGCTGGTTGCATGCACGGAATGTCTCCTTTAGCCAGAAGATAGACACAAAAAGCTGGAGTAACTCTGCAGTTCAGACAGCATCTCTGGAGTAAAGGAATAGGTGACGCTTCTGGTCAAGACCTCTCTTCTGACAGGATTATTATTAAAAATTCCTCCTGGTCTCCTTTACACATACTTATTGATGACAGATGAAGGAATAAAAGATTGTATATCTGAATTACATACTTCATATAATAAAAAGGGAACAGAAAGTAATGCATTTGGGACAGAAGGCTGCAAAGTGGTCTTGATTTCAGTGAGAGGGAAAAGTTGAGTTTCAGTATGGCCGAATAATCATTTTTAAGAAAGAGAAACAGATGAGAAGCTAGGAATTAAAGAGGAGCAAAAACATTTGTGTATCCAATTGCAGTTTCTACTTATGTTCAAAGAAGTGATCAGAATTGTTAGTCAAGTGCCTTAATGTCAGGTACTGGAATGAAAAGGGGGGGGGGGGGGGGGGGGGGGGGGTGCGGACAATGTTATTGGTGGAATAGAACTTCATTCAGAATTCTATCTGGAGTATTAGGTTTAGTTGTCGATTCCGCAAACGAGTACGAATTTATTTGTCTCCAAGGGTGTGCATCGCTGATCGTAAAATGTGGTTAAATCTTGAGAACAGGTTGGATAGACTATCGTGTAGGAAGGAACTGCAGATGCTGGTTTAAACCGAAGATAGATGCAAAAAAGCTGGAGTAACTCAATGGGTCAGATAGCATCTCTGGATAAAAGGAATAGGTGATGTTTTGAGTTGAGTCTAAATAAGTGTCTCCTCCCAAAATGTCACCTATTCCTTTTCTCCAGAGATGCTGCCTGACCTGCTGAATTACTCCAGCTTTTTGTGCCTATTCTTTTACTAGACTAATCTCATATTCCCATGTGGGGAAATCCAGAACATGCAAAAATAATATCAAATATAGAGCTAAAATGATTGCAAATGATGTAAGATCATATCTGTAAGATGCTATTAGTTAATGTAAGATACATCTGGTATTCTTGCTATACTGATTTGCTGTGGAATAGCACATTTTAACATGACGGCTAATGCAAGGATCTTATCACGAAATGTAATCTGCCCATTCCAACTACAGATGCTGTCTGCCCCACAAGGAAGAAGGGTCTCGACACGAAACGTCACCCAATCCATCTATCCAGAGATGCTGCCTGTCCTGCTGAGTTTACTCCAGCTTTTTGTGTTTATCTCTGAAAAAGGACCCAAAACATCACCCATTCCTTCTATCCAAAGATGCTGCTTGTCCCACTGAGTTACTCCAGCATTTTGTGTCTATATACCACCACCTTTTTTACACTCCCAGGACCGAGTTCCCTGTTGTTAAGATCAGTGACCCAACACATTTCTAGATGAACGATTCCACTATTGCGTTCTCTTGACATTACGTTTTGCCATAAGAAGCACAATTCATGGGCCACAATGCATAACTTTATATTGGTGCTGCTCGTGTGAGTGCCTTTCCTTACTGGAACAGAGTTCCAGCTTATATTTTACTTGTTGTCGCATTTACCCTGTGAGTTGATACATGAGAGAATTTGAAATAAAGTAGGAAAAGGAGTCTGAAGAAGGGTCTCGACCCGAAACGTCGCCTATCTCCTTCGCTCCTTAGATGCTGCTGCACCCGCTGAGTTTCTCCAGCTTTTTGTGTACCTAGGAAAAGGAACTATTGTTTTCCAAAAATTAAAAAAAAAATTGTTTTACAAAAAAAATGTAGGTGGCACGGTGGCGCAGCGGTAGAGTTGTTGCTTTACAGCGCTTGCAGCGCCAGAGACCCGGGTTCAATCCCGACTATGGGTCTGTAGGGAGTTTGAACGTTCTTCCAGTGACTGTGCGGTTTTTCGTCGAAATCTCCAGTTTCCTCCCACACTCTAAAGACGTACAGGTTTGTAGGTTAATTGGCTTAGTGTAAGTGTAAATTGCCCCTAGCGTGTGTAGAACAGTGTCAATGTGCGGGGATCACTGGTCGGTGCAGACTTGATTGGCCGAAGGGCCTGTTTTCGTGCTGTATCTCTAAACTAAACTAAACAGGAAAATCTCAACAGGTTTTCAAAACTGCCCAGAACAAGCTTTTCTTGCATTTCCCAAATGGGATGGTGCATACGCACACATCAAAGGAACGCTCTTGTGTCTCATAGGTTCACACTTCTGAACTAAAGGGACATTTCTCTGCTGACCATTTCCTTACACAGCAGTTGTGAATCGCATATATTGCATTTGAATATTCAACAAAACCCGGGGCCGCATACTTGAATATTCAGTTCATCAGACTTGTTTGTGGAGCCAAACGCATGGTACAGCTGCAACAAGAGCACGTTTGTGCCTGACCGGATTCTCCAAATGAACTGATCTGTACGGGGCTCCTCTCAATTGTGAAACTTGCAAATAGCTGGTGAAGTTGAACTTAAGAAAATCATATGTAGAAAGGAACTGCAAATGTGTAGGAAGAAACTGCAGATGCTGGTCTAAACTGAAGATAGACACATAAAGCTGGAGTAACTCAGCGGGACAGGCAGCATCTCTGGAGAGAAGGAATGGGTCACGTTTCGGGTCAAGACCCGTCTTCAGATGAAATATGAAATATTCCATCATTTATTAGTGCACTTGGTTTGTTGTTAACCTGCTTTTCCATGCCCTGAACTGTAAATTATTTTTTTAGCCATAGCTGAGCCCAGCCCACCAACATCTAGTTTCACTGCAGTTGATAGCAATCTTAAAATAATCTTGCCATTTAAACTGACTTTGCAAATCTACAGCCTTAGGGAATTCATTCTGGTTGCCCTGGAGTTGTTCTCATCTCGAGCACCCCATCAAACTCTCACTGGAAAGACTAATTGAAACAGACCTTTCTGTCCAACCTTTATGCCAAAGTGTACGACTGTTATACACTTGTTCTAAATCTGAGATGTTTTATCAAAGATGTATCTAAGTGTTTATGTACAATGAATACTTGTACTGAACTGTATGCAAAAATGAATTTCACTTAATACCTCTGTGCATCTGATAATAAAGTACCGTAGAACCTTCAAATTGTGTTTGATAACATTCTTGCGATGTAATTTCAGTCCACCTTGTCCATTAAAGTCCATTACATTTGGCTACAAACTCCTCATAATAATTTAAGTTCTGTGTTTGGCATCAATTGTGCAGAGATGGGCACAAATGATCTGTGTTGGAAGGAACTGCAGATGCTGGTTAAAACCGAAGATAGTCACAAAATGCTGGAGTAACTCAGCGGGACAGGCAGCATCTCTGGAGAGATGGGATGGGTGACGTTTCGGGTCAAGACCCTTCTTCTTCATGACACAGCATGGATTCATGACTCTCAAAGGCTGAACTCTAGTATAGCCCCCCTTGATGTATTGCAATGGTCATCCAGGCCAGAGAGATACTCTTTCCCTGGAATGGGAAGAGGGGATTTGCTACTGCTCCAAAGACGATATAGCTGGAGATGGTCCAGTGGGTTTAGTAACTCCTGGCTCCAATGCAGCAAATACTTCAGCAGGACAAGATGGCCAAATGGCACATTGAAATGTAGACTTTACTTATGAACCCCCCCCCCCCCCATGCACGTTTCCACCTTCAATCAGTACTTGACAAAATGCCTCATATCCCAAAAACCAATTCAGCATCTGCATAGTTTCATATGGAATGGTCATTAATATATGTAAGGAGAATCTCAGTAGTCAGAGAATGGGTCTGAGCAGACTGGATCCACGTCTGCTAAAAGTGGTAGTTTTAAAAGACCAAGGAGGAATGGATGTCAGTAAAGTAAAGAGATTTAGAAAGAGAATCCAGAACTTAGGCCCAATGGAGCTAATGAAATGACTGCCTTTGGTGGAACAGAATGGGATGGATAGGTACAAAAATACAAAAGTTTGGAGAGATTAAGCATGGAGTGACTTGAAAACAGATCAAGGTGTTTTAAAATTGAAGGGTTGTTAGAGAAAAAACAGCATTAGCCAAAATGAACATGTGCCATGAGTGACAAATTTTTGGATGGCACCGTATTTAAAAAGGCCACATGACAGGAGAGAAAGGAAATAGTCATGACTAGAGGTAATAATGGGTTTCAAGATTTGATGAGCTGAGGTAAGGATGCAGCCAGGCCTTTGAATGTTTGAATGGGTGGAAGAGGCAGGTTAAATGATGAAGTAAATAGGTGGACAAAATGCAGATGACACATAGCTGGGTGGCAGTGAGAGCTGTGAGGAGGATGCTGTGAAGCTGCAGGGTGACTTCGATAGGTTGGGTGGGTGGGCAGATGCATAGCAGATGCAGTATAATGTGGATAAATGTGAGGTTACCCACTTTGGTGGCAAGAACAGGAAGGCAGATTATTATCTAAATGGTGGTAAATTAGGAAAAGGGGAGATGCAACGAGACCTGGGTGTCATGGTACACCAATCATTGAAAGTAGGCATGCAGGTGCAGCAGGCAATGAAGAAAGCGAATGGTATGTTAGCATTCATAGCGAAAGGATTTGAGTGTAGGAGCAGGGAGGTTCTACTGCAGTTGTACAGGGTTTTGATGAGACCACACCTGGAGTATTGCGTACAATTTTGGTCTCCAGATCTGAGGAAAGACATTCTTGCCATAGAGGGGGTACAGAGAAGGTTCACCAGACTGATTCCTGGGATGTCAGGAATTTCATATGAGGAAAGACTGGATAGACTTGGCTTGCAACATCTCCAAGTTTGCGGATGATAGAAAGCTGGGTGGAATTGAGAGCTGCAAGGTGGATTCTATGAGGCTGCAGGCCGACTTGGTCATGTTGGGTGAGTGGGCAAATGCGTGGCAGGTGCAGTATAATGTGGATAAATGTGAGGTTATCCAGTTTGGTGGCAAGAACAGGAAGGCAGATTATTATCTGAATGGTGTCAGATTAGGAAAAGGGGAGGTGCAACAAGACCTGGGTGTGCTTGTACATCAGTCACTGAAAGTAAGCATGCAGGTACAGCAGGCAGTGAAGAAAGCAAATGGCATGTTGGCCTTCATTGCAAGAGGATTTGAGTTTAGGAGCAAGGAGGTCCTACTTCAGTTGTACAGGGCCCTGGTGAGACCGCACCTGGAGTATTGTGCGTAATTTGGGTCTCCTAATTGGAGGAAGGACGTTATTGCTATTGATGGAGTGCTGCATAGGTTGACCAGGTTAATTCCCGGGATGGAGGGAATGACATATGATGAAATAATGGGTCGACTGGGCTTGTATTCACTGGAATTTAGAAGGATGAGAGGGTATCTTACAGAAACATGTACAATTCTTAAAGGATTGGACAGGCTAGATGCAGGAATAATGTTCCTGATGTTGGGGGAATCCGGACCCAGGGGTGACAGTTTAAAAATAAGGGATAGACCATTTAGGACTGAGATGAGGAAAAACATTTTCAGCCGGGGAGTTGTGAATCTGTGGAATTCTCTGCCACAGAAGGCAATGGAGGCCAATTCACTGGATGTTTTCAAGAGAAAATTAGATTTAGCTCTTGGGCCTTAAGGAATCAAGAGATATGGGGAGAAAACAGAAACAGGGTACTGATTTTAGATGAAGCCATGATCATATTGAATGATGGTGCTGGCTCGAAGGGCCGAATGGCCTACTCTGGCACCTATTTTTCTATGTTTCTACATTTCTAAATCTCAGCTCATAATGTTCAAACATCTTACAAGGTCTGAAGAAGAGTCCGACTGAAACATCACCCATTCTTTCTCTCCAGAGATATTGCCTGTCCCACTGAGTTACTCCAGCATTTTGTGTCTATCTCTGGTGTAAACTAACATCTGCAGTTCCCTGTAAACTGTCTGAGCTGTAGATAATTTCCTCAAATGGATGTGGGATAGCAGTGGAGCTGGGCTTTGGAAGAGGTCATCAGAAGAACTTCATCTGTTGCTAATGAATAATATTATATCTGAATAAGTGGAACACTAATACGTCAGGCTGCTGGTCATTGTCCCACATCAGAGCGTTCAACGTAATCATCCCGTCCAAAACTCATCACCAACTCCAAGACCCGGGCCTCAGGATGACCAAGGCTGGGAACTGAACATCCAGGGATATTCAATATTCAGGAGGGATAGACAGAAGGAAAAGGAGGTGGGGTAGCGTTGCTGTTAGAGAGGAGATCTAGCAATAGAAAGAAAGGACATTAGCTTGGAGGATGTGGAATCGATATTGGTGGAGCTGCAAAACTTTCTAAGGGGCAGAAAACGCTAGTGGGTGTTGAGTGTACAATGCCACCTAACAGTAGTAGTGAGTTGGGGATGGCATCAAACAGGAAATTAGAAATGCGTGCAACGAAGGTAAAACTGTTTATAATGGGTGACTTCAATCTACATATAGATTTGGATTGAATCAAATTGGCAGGGGTGCTGAGGAAGAGGATTTCTTGGAATGTATGCGGGATAGTTTTCTAAACCAACATGTAGAGGAACCAACGAGAGAGCAGGCTATTCTAGACTGGATATTGAGTAATGAGGAAGGGTTTAGTTTAGCAGCCTTGTTGTATGTGGCTCCTTGGGCAAGATTGACCATAATATGGGTTGAGTTCTTTCATATATAGGGAATGGAGAGTGACATTGTTAATTCAGAAACACGGGTCCTGAACTTAAAGAAAGGTAACTTTGAGGGTATGAGACGTGAATTGGCCAAGATCGACTGGCAATTGATTCTTGAAGGTTGACGGTGGATATGCAATGGAAGGCATTTAAAGACTGCATGGATGAACTACAACAATTGTTCATCCCAGTATGGCAAAAGAATAATTCAGGGAAGGTGGCGCATCCGTGGATAACGAGGGAAATCAGGGATAGTATCAAAGAAAAAGATGAAGCGTACAAATTAGCCAGAAAAAGCAGCCTACCAGAGGACTGGGAGAAATTCAGAGACCAACAGAGGAGGACAAAGGGCTTAATTAGGAAAGGGAAAATGGATTATGAAAGAAAACTGGCAGGAAACATAAAAACTGACTGCAAAAGTTTTTATCGATATGTGAAGCGAAAAAGATTAGTTTAAAACAAATGTAGGTCCTTGCAGTCAAAACGGGTGAATTGATCATCGGGAACAAGGACAAGGCAGACCAATTGAATAACTACTTTGGTTCTGTCTTCACTAACCATATAACCATATAACCATATAACAATTACAGCACGGAGACAGCCCTCTCGGCCCTCCAGTCCGTGCCGACCATTTGTTTTCGGGGGCCCTAGTCCCATCTCCCTGCACTCAGACCATACCCCTCCATTCCCTTCACGTCCCATATACCTATCCACTTTACTTTTAAATGTTAAAAATCGATCCTGCCTCCCCCACCTCTGCTGGAAGCTCATTCCACACAGCCACCACCCTCTGAGTAAAGACGTTCCCCCTCACGTTACCCCTAAACTTCTGTCCCATTAATTCTCATGTCATGCCCTCTTGTTTGAATCTTCCCTACCCTCAATGGGATAAAGCTATCCACGTCAACTCTGTCTATCCCTTTCATCATTTTAAAGACCTCAATCAAGTCCCCCCTTAACCGTTCTGCGCTCCAAAGAATAAAGACATAACTTGTTTTCAACCTTTCTCTGTAACATAGTTGCTGGAACCCTGGCAACATTCTAGTAAATCTCCTCTGTACTCTCTCTATTTTGTTGACATCCTTCCTATAACTAGGCGACCAAAATTGTACACCATACTCCAGAATTGGTCTTACCAATGCCTTGTAACAATTTTAAACATTACTTATTCCCTACTCCTATATTCAATGCTCTGATTTATAAAGGCCAGCACACCAAAGGCTTTCTTTACCACCCTATCTACATGCGATTCCACCTTCAGTGAACTATGCACAGTTATCCTAGATCCCTCTGTTCCACAGCATTCCTCAATTACCCCTACCATTTACCATGTACGTCCTATTTTTGATTTGTCCTGCCAAGATGTAGCACTTCACACTTACAGCATTAAACTCCATCTGCCATCTTTCAGCCCACTTTTCCAAATGGCCCAAATCTCTCTGTAGACTTTGAGAATCTACTTCATTATCCACAATACCACCTATCTTAGTATCATCTGCATACTTACGTATCCAATTTTCCACCCCATCATATCCAGATCATTGATGTACATGACAAACAACAATGGACCCAACACAGATCCCTGAGGCACCCCACTGGTCACCGGCTTCCAACCTGACAAACAGCCATCCACCATTACTCTCTGAGACATCTCCCATTTCAGCCACTGTTGAATCCATCTTGCTACTACCGCCATTAACACCCAAAGATTGAACCTTTCTGAACCAACCTTCCATGGGGAACCTTGTCAAAGGCCTTACTGAAATCCATATAGACAACATCCACTGCTTTACCCTCATCAATTTCCTAGTTACCGCTTCAAAAAATTCAAGAAGGTTTGTCAAACATGACCTTCCAGGCACAAATCCATGTTTGACTGTTCCTGATCAGACCCTGTTTTATCCAGATGCTTATATATATTTATCTCTAAGTAATCCTTTCCATTAATTTGCCCACCACTGACGTCAAACTAATAGGTCTATAATTGCTAGGACTTTTTATTCTTTGAACCCATTTTTAAACAATGGAACAACATGCGCAGTATACGCCAATCCTCCGGCACTATTCCCGTTTCTAATGACATTTGAAATATTTCTGTCATAGCTCCTGCTATTTCTACACTAACACTCTTCCCTCAATCACCTAGGGAAATATCCTGTCAGGACCTGGAGACTTATCCACCTTTATATTTTTCAAAAGTGTCAGTACTTCCTCCTCTTTGAATCTCATAGTTTCCATAGCTACTCTACTTTTTTCCCTTACCTCACAGAGTTCAATATCCTTCTCCTTGGTGAATACCGAAGAAAATAAAATTGTTAATATCTCCCCATCTCTTTTGGCTCTGCAGATAGCTGTCCATTCTGGTTCTCTAATGGTCCAATTTTATCCTCGTTATCCTTTTGCTATTAAATATGCGGTAGAAACCCTTTGGATTTACTTTCACCTTTCTCTGCCAAAGCAACCTCATATCTTCTTTTAGCCCTTCCTAATGTTTCTGTTTCTTGAGATTCTTTTTACATTCTTTATACTCCTCTAGCACCCCTCATTTACCTCCATGCCTCCTATAATTATTGTAGATATCTCTTTTTTTTCGAAACAAGTGTCTAATTTCCCCCTTGAAAACCATGGCTCTTTCCAATTTTTACTATTTCCTTTCAACCTAAACAGGGACATAAAGATTCTGTACTCTTACAATTTCCCCTTTAAATGTCCTCCATTTCTCTTCTACATCCTTCCCATGAAACAAAGTGTCCCCATTCACTCCTTTAAAATCCTCACGCATTCCCTCAAAAGTTAGCCTTCTCCAATCAAAAATCTCCACTCTAAGGTCCTGTTCTGACTCGCTCCATAATTATATTGAAACTAATGGTATTGTGATCACTGGTCCCGAAGTGCTCACCAACGCATTACCTCCGTCACCTGTCCTGCCTCATTTCCTAACAGGAGGTCCAGCACTGCCCCTTCTCTGGTCGGTACCTGTATGTACTCGCTGCAAAAACTATCGCCCGCACATATTTTACAAACTCCAAACCATCCAGCCCATTTACAGAATGTGTTTCCCAGTCTATTTTTGGGAAATTGAAATCTCCCACAATCACTACCTTGTGCTTACTACTAATATCTGCTATTTCCTTACATATTTGCTCTTCCAATTCTCGCTCCCCATTGGCGGTCTATAGTACACCCCTAAAAGTGTTGCTACACCGTTTCCCACTTCTCAGCTTCCACCCAAACAGCCCTCCCTAGATGACCTCTAATCTCCTGCCAAAGCACTGCTGTAATATCCTCTCTGACAAGCAATGCAACACCTCCACCTCTGGTCCCTCCAATTCTATCACCCCCGGAAGCAACGTTAATCCTGGAATATTTAGTTATCCAACCAGCCCTCCTGCAACATTTTCACTGATTGCCCACACACATCATAATTTCACAGGTGTCAATCCAGGCTCTAAGTTTATCCACCTTACTTACAATGCTCCCCTAGCATAAAAGTATGCACATTTTATAAACCACCATCCTTTATTCTCTGTCTAATATCTCTTTTTCATCTTTTCTCTAGCCTACATTTTGGGTCCCGAGTGCTTCCCTTCTCTGCCTCTTGCCCCACACCCTGTCCCCTAGCCCCCTCAATACTACCCGAGTAGGCCCTCCCCCAGCCTTTAGTTTAAAGTCTCCCCAGCGTACTACGGAAGAAAGACCTAATAATTTGCCGACATAGCAGGGGCTCTCGGGTCAAACTGCGATGGAGGATGAATGACAATCCGGGTTCGCCGGAAAGTGGTCGTTCGGTACATGAATGGATAAAGGCCGATAAAAAACACCGGGCCCGGATAGGCTGCATCCAGCGTACTTAAGGACGGTAGCCCAGCAATAGCAGATGCCTTAGTGATAATATTTCAATCTCTTTCGATTTGGAGTAGTTCTGAGGATTGGAGGGTAGACTAATGTAACCCCACTTTTTAAAAGGGACGCGGAGAGGAAACCGGGGAATTACAGACCAGTTAGTCTAACATCGGTAGTGGGGGTAAACTGCTCGAGTCCAATTATTAAGATGGGATAGCAGGCATATAGGAAAATTGGTGACCATCATTGGACAAAATCAGCATGGATTTGTGAAAGGTACTATGTCTGACGAATCTTATTGCTATATTTTGAGGATGTAACTAGTAGAGTGGATAAGGGAGAAGCAGTGGTGTGGTTATATCGGGGACTCTTTCAGAAGGCTTGCGAACAAGTTCCACACAAGAGCTGGTATCAAATTAAGACATGGTAATTGGTGGTTCGTATTTTTTTTTTTGGGGGGGGTTGTCGATAGGAAATGGCTGGCAGACAGGAAGCAAAGAGTAGGAATCGGAAGTGCACGGGACCTTTTCAGGATGGCAGACAGTACCTCGAGGTGTGCCGCAAAAAGGCTCAGTGCTGGGACCCCAGCTAATTCAATATACATTAATGATTTGGACGAGGGAAATTAAATGCAACATTCGCAGTTTGTGGAATGACACGAAAGCTGGGTGTCAGTGTTACCTGTGAGGGGATGCTAGGAGGCTGCAGGATGATTGGATAGACTGGGTGGGAGTGCGCAAATGCATGGCAGATGTAGTATAATGTGGATAAATGTGAGGTTATCCCCTTTTGGTGCCAAACCAGGAAAAGTAGGACTAAATTATTGACATGGTGGAAAAAAGTGGAGATGCACCGAGACCTGGGTGTCATTGGTAACCAGTCATTGAAAGTAGCAAGCAGTGAGAGGTGTGAAGAAAGCGACTGGTATGTTGAATCATAGCAAAAGGATTTGAGTACAGAGCAGGGAGTTCTACTGCCGTTGTACAGGGTCTTGGTGAGGCCTGGAGTCTTGCGTACAGTTTTGGTCTCCTAATCTGAGGAAAGACATTCTGCCATAGAGGGAGTACAGAGGTTCACCAGACTGATTCCTGGGATGGCCACGACTTCCATATGAAGAAAGACTGGATAGACTCGGCTTGTACTTGCTGGAATTTAGAGATTGAGGGGGGATCTCATAGAGACTTACAAAATTCTTAAGGGGTTGGACCAGGCTAGAGCAGAAAGATTGTTCCCGATGTTGGGGAAGTCCAGGACAAGGGGTCACAGTTTAAGGATAAGGGGGAGTGGAGTCTTTTTAGGACCGAGATGAGAAAATTGTTTTTCACACACAGAGAGTGGTGAATCTGTGTGAATCCTCTCTGCAGCAGAAGGTAGGGTGAGGACCGTTAATGGCCATATACGAGGGGCGTTGGATTTGGCCTCATGTGGCTGAAGGGGATCAGGGGGTATGGAGAAAGGCAGGTACAGGATACAGTTGGATGATCACCATGCTCATATTGAATGGCGGTGCAGGCTCGAAGGGCCACTAATGGGCCTACTCCTGCACCTAATTTCTATGATTCTCAGTCCTCCCTTTGCAACTGGATCTTTGACGGCCTCATAGAATAGACAAATGCCTTGTATTGTCATTCAAAACAGACAAGGATTTGAACAAAATTTCATTTACAGTCATGACATTACAAAAACAAAAAAAAAAGGCCCACACTTAAAACATGTACACCAAACATCCATCACAGTGAATCTCCAACACACCTCCTCACTGTGATCGAAGGCAAAAAGTCTTATCTCTTTCCCTTTTTGTTCTCTCCACTTCATCAGCAGATATTTTCAATCAGTACAGATTGGTGCCATCATCTCCCCCTCACTGACCTCAACACAATTGTACTTGAAGGATATGTGAATTAGCTGCCTGCTCTACTCCTTTATACCCATGCCTGAGTTAGCAGCTTCAAATTCCTGTGGTTAACATCTCGGATGACCTGTACTGGGCTCATATGAGGAAGAAGGCTCACCAGCGCCTCTACTAAAAGTTTAAAAGTGCATGGCATGTAACCAACTTCTACAAATTCCCACACCAGGTCATCACAAATGGCCTCATTCTTCAGAGAACGGGGATTCCCCTCCCCCACTATTGATGAGGCTCGCACCAGGGTCTCCTCCATACCCCGCAAACTCTGCCCTCTCTCCCATTCCCCCACTCGCAAACAGGGCAGAGTCCTCCTGGTCCTCACCTTTCACCCCACCAGCCGGCAAATATACACATAGTCCTCCGCCAGTTTCGCCGCCCTCCAACGTGACCCCTCCACTCGCCACATCTTCCCATCTCCCCCCCGTCTGCCGCTTCCGCAAAGACCGCTCCCTCCGCAACTCCCTTGTCAATTCTTCCCCTTCCCTCCCGCTCTATAACCCCTTCCCGGGCCCTTTCCCTTGCAACCGCAAGGAAATGCTACCGTGACTTGTCCCTTCACCTCCCACCTCCACTCCTTTCAGGGACCCAAGCAGTCCTTCCAGGTCCGACAGAGGTTCACCTGCACCTCCTCCAACTCATCTACTGCATCCGCTGCTCTAGATGGCAGATGATCTATATCGGTGAGACCAAGCGGAGGCTTGGCGATCGTTTCGCCGAACACCTCCGCTCCGGTCCGCAATCACCAAACCCGACCTCTCCGTTGGCTCAGCACTTCAACTCCCCCTCCATGCCGTATCCGACTCTCGGTCCTGGGCCTCCTCCACGGCAGAGTGAGCAACACCGCAAGTTGGAGGAACAGCAACCTCATATTCCGTTGCTTGGGAGTCTGCATCCTCTGGGCTTGAACATTGAATTTTCTCAATTCTGTTAACCCTGCTGTCTCCTCCCCCTTCCCACCTCTCCCTCAGCCCTCGGGCCAGGCATTCCCTATCTCTATCTCCCTCCCCCACCCTATTGTCGCACTAGCTTCTCATTTTCAACACCACAAACAGCTTACAATGGGCTTGTTCCCTTTATCATCGATACTTTTTTGCATATCTTTCATTCATTGTTCTTTTTTATCTTTTCCTCATCACCATCTATCTCTCCCTCGTTTCCTTGATCCCTGACCAGTCTGAAGAAGGTTCTCGACCCGAAACGTCGCCTATCTCCTTCGCTCCTTAGATGTGCTGCAACCGCCTGAGTTTCTCCAGCCTTTTGTGTAACCTCCCCCCCCCCCCCACCCCTTCCACAAATGCACTGTTTGGTTGCATCATGTGTAAGAAGCAACTGCAGATGCTGGAGTTACTCAGCGGGTCAGACAGCATCTCTGGAGAAAAGGAATGGGTGACGTTTCAGGTCGAGACTGAAGAAGGGCCTCGACATGAAAGGTTACCCATTCCTTTTCTCCAGAGACGCTGCTTGGTTGCATCATGGTCAGGCATGGCAATTCCAATGCACAATAGTGCAAGAGGTTGCAGTGACTAATGGTCTCAGCCTGGTCCATTGTGAGCACAGTCTTTCTTGCCTAATGCATCTCAGATACTGTAGATGGTATCTATCATTGAGACCATGCCCACTTCTCACTGCTATCATCGGGCAGGAGGTATGTGGCCTGAGGTTGCACACCAGACTCAGGGATAGCTTCATTCCTGCAACTATCACGTTATTGAACCAACACACAAAACCCAACCGCTACCTCAATAATACAACTTTATCACTTGCACTTCCATGGTCTAAATTGTGCTTTGCACGGTCTCGTTTTCTTGCACGTCTTTCTCTTTTCCCGGCCATTTATGTAATTTGTGTATAAACTATGTTTATGTGTGTTTGAGTCTGTGCCCGTAATGCTGCTGCGAACAAGATTTTCATTGTAAAAATGAAATTGCTGGAGTAACTCAGTGGTCAAACGGCATCTTAGGAGAACATGGAGAGGTGATGTTTCCAGCCCAAACTCATCTTCAGAAGGGTCCTCGGACCCGAAACATCAACTATTCTTATCTCCAGAGATGCTGTCTGACCCACTGAGTTACTCCAGCTCTTTGAGTCTATCTTCTGACAATCT
Organism: Okamejei kenojei; assembly: GCA_035221665.1. Classification (NCBI taxonomy): domain Eukaryota; kingdom Metazoa; phylum Chordata; class Chondrichthyes; order Rajiformes; family Rajidae; genus Okamejei; species Okamejei kenojei. The sequence goes on from CM069138.1 coordinate 88,759,269, forward strand.
TCTCGCTGTCCTTGTGCACTTGACAATAAACCCGACATGACCTGTACCTGACGGTATACATAAAAGAAACTCTAACAGTGTGAGCCCAGAAAAAATGTGACGAAAAGCTGCTGAATTGATTAATTAACTCCTCTAATGCCAAGATAATCTCCACAATTATTAAATCCAATGCTAAATCCAATTAAACACTCTGCAGAACTTAAAATTCTAAAGAATTGCTGAATGGAATGATAGGGACTACTGTTCAATGGTGCTTAAGGGCCTGTCCCCACTTAGGTCTATTTTTAGTCGACTGTGGCAGGTCGCCGAAAACCCGGCAAATGGACCCCCCTCTCGAGATAAAATCTGAAATCGAATCATTACTTTAACAACAACAAAAAAACAGTCAGCACCGGCGGCACCTACGTTAACATGGTCACGACAACTACGACAGCACCCACGTCAGGAGAAATCAAGTACGCTCATTGCCGTCGCAAAACCCACCGTCGCCGACTGTCTCGCCGAAAATGTATCAACATGTTGAAAAATCCAGCGGCGACCAGAAAGATGTACGACTCTTTGGCGGACTGAGAGAGTACGACTTACGACATACAGGCGACACCACAGGGACCATGTGGCGAAAAGCCTAGTCGCCTGTAGCCGCCTAAAAATAAATGTTACTAATTGGGACAGGCTTTCATTGTCACCTGGATCAACTTGGGAACGGCACGGTGAATGGAATTTATTTTCTCACATATGGCTCAGTTCTGTATTGTATGTGTTACCTAAGCACAATCCCCATTTAGCAAAGTGTACAGAGAATCCGCTGAGACATCGTGCGCCTGGGTCGGGTGCCTGGTTTTCGCACCATTTTCAAATTCCCAGTCCACACTCTAGGTCTTATGATCAGCGCCCGACCAGACCCAGACTCAGGGTGCTGTAGGTTTGTCCAGACATTCCTTGAGCGTCTGGATCGTCCATGTCTCTATTCCTTGCCCGTCCGCCTTTATTCCCCATGAGTGTGATAGAGCCACCATGTCTTTTGTGTTCGTATAGATCCGAGCTGAATAATTTGTTGAATTCTTTGAGGAGATAACAAGGCGTATGGATGAAGTCGATAAGTTTCCCACCATAGGGCAAAATTAGGGCACATGGTATTGGGGTAGAGTGCTGACATGGATAGAGAAGTGGTTGGCAGACAGGAAACAAGGAGTAGGGATTAACGGGTCCCTTTCATCAAATAGCAGGCAGTGACTAGTGGAATACCACCAGGCTCAGTGCTGGGACCACAGCAATTACTATTATACATCAATGATTTCGATGAAGGGATTCAAAGTAACATTAGCAAATTTGCAGATGACACAAAGCTGGGGGCATGTGAATTGTTGACGGAGGAAAGAGCTATGAAAATGCAAGGTGACTTGGACCAGGTTGGGGGAGAGGGAAGATACGCGTGGCAGATGAAGCTTTAATGCGGATACATGTGAGGTTATCCACTTTGGTAGCAAAAAACAGGAAGGCTGATTACTATCTACATGGCGATGTCAATGTTGGGAAACGGGAAGTACAAGGATCTGGGGTGGTCCTTGTACATCAGTCTATGAAGTCAAGCATGCCTCAGGGTACAGCAGGCAGTGACGAAAGCGCATGGCATGTTGGTCTTTATAACAAGAGGAATCGAAGAGACTCTCGCCGCCCAAGCAAAGAGGTCCTTCTGCAGTTGTTACAGCGGGAGTTATTGAGGGAGTGCAGTGTAGTTTACAGGTTAATTCCAGGGATGGCGGGACTGTCATTTGCTGAGAGAATGGGAGCAGTTGGGCTTGAGTTACAATCTGGGAGTTTAGAAAGGATGAGGAGGGTATCTCATTGAAACATATAAGATTGTTAAGGCTTGGACACGCTAGAGGCAGGAAACATGTTCCCGATGTTGGGGGGACACAGAACCAGGGGCCACAGTTTAAGAATCGAGTAAGCCATTTAGAACGGAGACGAGGAAACACTTTTTCTCACAGAGAGTGATGAGTCTGTGGAATTCTCTGCCTCAGAGGGTGGTGGAGGCAGGTTCTCTGGACGCTTTCAACAGAGCGCTAGATAGGGCTCTTAAAAAGAGCAGTCAGGGCGTATGGAGGCAGGAACGGGGTACTGAATTGGGGATTGATCAGCCCATGATCACATTAAATGGCGGTGCTGCTCCGAAGGGCCGAATGGCCTCCTCCTCCTGCACCTATTGTCAATTGTCCAAAGTCCGGATAGTGGATGTGATTCACCTGGACTTCAATAAAGTCCTTTGAAAACGTCCCACTATGGCACTGGTTCAAAACATCTGGCCTACAGGACCAGGGCTAGTGCAAAATAGGATCCAAAAATTTGCTTGGCAATAGAAGACTCGAAGATAAGGGTTAATCTTGCAATTAGATGCCTGTGATTAGTGGCGTCAGACAAGGATCAGTGCAGGGTACTACCATTGTTTATTATGATACACGTGAATGACTTGGATACAGTTGGAGCGGGAGGCAAGATCATCATTTTGTGTGATAAAATAAAGTTTGATAGACTTTTATTTAGTTTAGTTAGAGATACACCGCGGACCCACCAAGTTCTTGGCACCGAACACTAGCAAAATCCCTGCACATTAACGCTGTACTACACACACTGGGGACAATTATACTTACCAAGGCCAATGAAACCTGCAAACCTGTACTCTTTGAAGTGTGGGAGGAACGAAGATCTCGCAGAAAATTCACGTGGTCACGAGGAGAACGTACAAACTCGTATAGACAGCACCCGTGGTCGGGATCGAACCGGGCCTCCAGCGCTGCAAGTGCTGTAAGGCAAACTCTACCGCTGCACCACCGCGGAATTATTGACAGAGTGGAAAGTAGTCTTAAGGGTCTGTCCCACTGTACGAGCTAATTCAAGAGCTCTCCCGAGTTTTAAAAAAAATCAAACTCGTCGTAAGCACGTAGAATGTACGTAGCGGGTTCGTCGGAGCTCGGGACGTCTCTTAGCGGCTCGTAACGCTTAACTGGCAGGTACTCGGGAAAACGTGGTAAGCTCGTGAAGACTCATGAAGATTTTTCAACATGCTGAAAAATGTCCACGAGAGCCCCGAGTAACAACGAGCGGCTATTATCGTAATTCTCCGAGTTCGCAAATCACGGGGAAACTCGTGGGAGAACTCTTGAGTTAGCTCGTACAGTGGGACAGCCCCTTTTGGCTGCAGACGCGATATGCTCTTGTTTTGGTGAAATGAACTGAAAAATAGCAGATATAGTGAGATCCAGACAAGTGGTGCCAGTGGGGACGTTATGCTCGATCTTTTATCAATCTGGTCAGGACTTAGAGCACTGCATGCATTAAGAGAGATTGGCGACGCTAAGTCTATTCGCCCAGTAGGATTGACGTTTAAGATGGGGCATGACTGAGGTGGTGCAAGATAGAACACAAACTTATGAGGGGTGGAGGTACAGGAATCTCTTCCCGATACTGGAGGCACAGAAATCTAGAGGTTTAGGGTGAGGGGGAAGAATTTAGATGGGATACAAAAGGGACCTCCTTCACCCAGGGAGTGGTGAGCACCTGGCACCAAAAAAAAAAAACACAACCCCCACTGCACTTTGAATAGTTGGAGCCGGGTCATTGACATCATTTAAGAACAGACTCCATTTTTTAAAATTTTAAAAATAAAAACTTATTCATAAAATACATGCACCTGGCGATATTTGAAACACTATGCATGGTTTAATATTCAGTGTCATTCAGTTTAAGCATTCATAGTGCAATTGGATCTTTGCATTGGTAGGGTTAGCATATCTTGTACAGAACACCATTAGATCAGCCCCTGGATATCTAATGGTCAGAGGAGCTTAGATAGCAGTGTGGCATGAATGCTCATTGCTACGTTGGTGAACTAGGGAGAAAGCAGATTGGACTTTAACTTGCTTGTCAACAATCAAAATGTGGAAACACAGAAATGTCGGAGACACTTCATCTGGAGAGATTGAGGCTTGTCCCTAAATGGACAGGTTAGATCTCTTCAGAAAGATTTGGTCTCCATATATTAAATATTTACAGGGTCATAATGGTTCGGCACGAGGCTTGACTGAGGCCTGAATTATTTGAATGGATGAAGAAATATATATAATAATTATCATGACTATATTCCCAAGGACGGATTAATGATTAATACTCCATTCTCCACCAAACTTTTCACTCTCTTTTTCTCTATTATCTCACACTTTTATAAAAAATTAGAAATAATGTATAGAACCCACATAAGCTTAAATTTTTAATATCAGTACGATTATATTACTAACTTTATGAAAGTATTATTAGCACCATGTATTTTCAATTTTATGAATATATAATTTTAAATCTTAAAATCAATGATAATACAAATATTATTAACAGTATGAAAATATATGAATGTCATGAAGATTTTACTAGAATTATGTATTCTCAATTATATAAAATTTGGTATCAAACATTCAAAATCAATGATAATACAAATATTATCAATAGTACGAGTATATTACTAACATTATGAATGTATTACTAGTACCATGTATTTTCAATTATATGAAATACATAATCTTAAAATTTATAATCAATAATAATACAAACATTATTAACAGTATGAATATATCATTAACATTATGTATTTTCATCATTGCAAAATAATGTACTTTGTTATTATATTGTTTCTATAATAAAAATATTTTTAAAAAAAATAAAAAAAAATAACTTGCTTGTCCAAAGGCTGAACCACATGGAGCTGTAGGTTGGGCTGAAGTTTTTTTTAGTTTTATTTAGCGATACAGCGTGGAAACAGGCCTTTTCGTCCCACCGGGTCCACGTCCGACCAGAGATCCCCGCACATTGACACTTTCCTACACCCACTAGGGACAATTTTTACATTTACCAAGCCGATTAACCTACACGTCTGTGGATTAAAGAACAAAAGGCAATGGACAGAGGACAAAGGGACATTTATTGCCACATACACCAGTTGGTGTAGTGAAATTTGACTTGCCATGCAGCACACAGATAAAAATAAGACACAACACTAAAGAATGAACAATGAACATAAAAACATCCCCCCACAATGGTTCCCACTGTGGGGGAAGGCACAAAGTCCAGTCCCATCCCCATGTCCACCCATAGTCGGGCCTATTGAGGCCTCTGCAGTTGGCGCTAAGGCGGCCCGATGTTTTAGGCCTTCTTGCCGGGTGATGATGGTGCTACCGGCGTCGGGGGAGAGCGTCCTCACACGGCTTGGGACACCTGGAACGGCCGCTTCCTTACAGAAGTCCGTGGTTTCCAGAGCCAACAAGGCCGCGCCGGATGGAGCTCCACAACTGGCGATCTCGCACGAGAGAGCTGGCTCCCGATGTTAAAGTTTTCAGCGCTGCCGCCGCAGCCTGGACCGCTCCACAGATAAGACCCGCAGCTCCGCAATGTTCACCTGCGGTCTCAGCACACCGAGCTCCCAGCACGGCGACCCAGGCAAGGTATCGCCCGCGCCGCTCCACAATGGTGCCCAGCGCTGCGGCCCCCTCCGAACTATCCGAGGTTCTGGGCGGCTGGGACCCCCTCAGGAAACGCCGCTGAGCAGGCCCGCTGGGAGGCCGCGAGGACGGGTCGAAGTTGCAGCCCGGAGAAAAGCTGCCACTCCGACCAGCTAGGGAGGCAGCATATGTGGAGAGAAGGAATGGGTGACGTTTCAGATCCACACTCTACGCCCACAACTTCACCAACCCACAGCACACCACACTCACTCGATACGCCTCTGTATCACTGCCACTAAACATCCTAGGGCTTTGGAGTAGAATGCTATTTATTGTCATTCAAACCGTTTGGTTTGAACAAAATTGTCCCCCCCCCCCCCCACCCACCCCCCACATAAAAAAGAATAGACTCCAAAACAAAACACTAAATCTCACATGTTAAAAAATAAAAGAAGACCGTTCTAAGTTAAAAGACAGAGAGCTGCATGGGCTCGGGCAGCCATACCAAAAACTGGACAGCGCCCCGTGGGATTGTGGGGGGAAACCGAAAATATCAGAGAAAACCCACACAGGTCACGGGGAGAACATACAAACTCCGTACAGACAGCACTCGTAGTCAGGATCGAACCTGGGTCTCCGGCGCTGCATTCGCTGAAAGGCAGCAACTCTACCGCTGCGCCACCATGCTACACTGTTGAAAGCAAAATGGATGAAATTAACTTTCATTCTAATTAATTTAATGTTGGTAATTGGATATGAAGTACAAATGAGCCATATTTTAATTGAGGCAATGAACTGGCGTGAGATGCTGCACTTTGGAAGGTTGAATGTATGGGGAAGTTATACAGATGATGACAAGACCTGAACTGCATTGATGTGCAGAGGGATATTCAGGTCCAAGTCCATCCACTCCTTGAAAAGTAGCAACACAAGAAGCTAGAGTGGTAATGAAGTGTACGGTACGCTCACCTCCTTTGGTCAGGACATTGAATACAAGAGGATGGAAGTCACGATGCGCTCTGTAATGACTTTGGTTAGGCTGCATTGGAAATATTGTGTGCTCGGCTCGCCACATTGCAGGAAACGTGGAAGATTTTGGAGGGGGAAGCAAAAGAGGTTTCACAGAATGCTACCTGGATTGAGTAGTTAATGGTACATGAAAGGTTGGGCAACCTGGATAGTTTTCACTGGAGCATTGGAGATTGAGGCGAGATCTGACAGGAAGTATAGTAAAATGACGGGGAGGCTTCGATTGGATAGACAGAACCCTTTTCCCTGGGTGGAAATGCCAATGACTGGAGGACATAGCTTTAAGGTGAGAGGAGCAAAGTTAAACAGAGATGTGCATGGGAAAGTTGGTGATGGGTGCCTGGACTGTACCGCATGGGGTAGTGATGAAGCAGATACAAGAGCGGCATGTAAGAGGTTTTTAGGTAGGCACATGGATATGCAGGGAATGGGGGGATAAGGATCATGTGCAGGCAGATGTAATTAGTTTATCTTGGTTGTCATGTTCGACAAAGACATTGTGGGTCGAAGGGCCTGTTCCTCGCTGTACTTTACTATGCATAAGGTGTGCGGGGGCTAACGGAAGCGGCTCGTCTACAGTCGTCCGTCTTTTTTTTAATTTTTGTCTTGTTAAAAGTACGTCTTGAGCTTAGTTTTTATTTATTTTTTAGCTGTGTATATGTGGGGGGTGGAAGGGGGGATGTGGGGGAAACTGTTAATCTCTTCCTGTACGGGGACCCGACTTTTTTCCCTGTCGGGTCCCTCCGTGTCATTGGGCTTGACATCGTGGAGCCGGCGGTGGCCTCCAGCCGGGACCAACCTGAGGGCTCCAGTCACGGAGACTGCGGACCTGACATCGCGGAGCTGGCCGTCTTCGGAGCGGGGAGAGCTGTGGTGGCGCTCGGCTGCGACCCGACTTTGGAGCTTTGGAGGCTCTGGCTGAAGGCCTGGTGGACAGGAACATCGGGAGCTCCAGGTCCCTGGTGGGAGACGGCTTTTCGGAGCTCCCGCAACGGCAACTTCTCCCGCTAGAATCACGGGGTTTAAAGGACACGGAGCGGGGCCTAACATCGCCCGGCGCAGGTTAATGGCCACGGGACTTCCCATCGTCCGCCAGGGGCCTTTAACATCGGAGCACGAGTTCGCCTCGATGCTGCAGTTGGACTGCTGGACCACGGGTGAAGAACAAAGGGAAGAGAATAAAGACTGCCTTCCATCACAGTGAGGAGGTGTTGGAGACTCATTGTGATGGATGTTTGTGTAAACTGTGTTAAGTGTTGGTCTTAGGTTTTTTTTTTGTGATGTAAAAAAACTGTAGAAAATGCAATTTTGTTCAAACCAAACGGTTTGAATGACAATAAATAGCATTCTACTCCAAAGCCCTAGGATGTTTAGTGGCAGTGATACAGAGGTGTATCGAGTGAGTGTGTGGCGTGCTGTGGGTTGGTGAAGTTTTGTGGCGTAGAGTGTGGATCTGAAACGTCCACTCATTCCTTCTCTCCACATATGCTGCCTGCCCTCGCTGAGTTACTCCAGCATTTTGTGTATATCTTTGTGTGGTAAACACATCGAGAGTCAAGAGAGTTTATTGTCACGTGTCCCAGATAGGACAATGACATTCTTGCTTTGTTTCAGCACAACAGAGTATAGTAGGCATGAATGTGTGGATGGTGGGGGTTTGTCACTAGAGCGAACCTTGGCCTCATCAGCCACCTCAGAATCAACTGAGCAGGTAAATTGTCCCTGATGGACTGCCGAAGAAGAAGTATTCAAGATAGAGTTAGATATAGCTCTTGGGGTTAGCGGAATCAAGGGATATGGGGAGAAAGCAGGAATGGGGTACTGATTCTGGATGATCAGACATGATCATATTGAATGGCGGTGCTGGCTCGAAGGTGCTGCACCTATTTTCTGTTTCTATGTTTCTAAGAAGGTGAGATGATCTCAGTGTGGGTGGGGATGGTTGAAGTGGTGTTGGGGAATAACAATGGATGATGAGGGGCTATGGGGGCTGGGGAAGGTGCAGACGAGTGGGTGGGAGAGGAGGGCTGGGATAAGTGGGTATGGGTAGGCTTGGATGAGGAGGCACATTGATGTGTGGTCTGGGGGAGATGGGTTGGAAGTAGAGTTGAGACGGTTGGGACGGTGAGAAATATAATGTTTCAGTTTGATGACCTTTCATCAGAACTAATTGTCAACCAGAAACCATTGACTTTGTGTCTATTGCCATAGATATTAGCTGACGTGCTGAGTATTTTGAGTTGCTGCTTTATTTCAGGTTTCCAGCATCCGCACATTATTTGCTTTTTAACATTTGAGTTCAGCGTGTGCTTGCTGCAATGTGCAGCATTATATTCACTGTAAGGCACTCACTTACAAATACCTGTGAGATGTGCCCAGGGCAGCTTTTCAATTTTGCTCCATTTCTGGTGGAAAATAACTAATGGTTGTCAAGTGCATATCAGTCAAGTTAGAAGCTGTCTCCTTTTCTTTCATCTGTCCTACTGTGACAACTAATTTCATCTAATTATAGAACTATCAGCATTAGGGTCTGAAATCTCTCTTGCACCACAGGACAAGAGAGTCTGAGCTATAGGGAGAGGTTGATTAGGCTGGGACTATTCCTTGGAGCGCTGGAAGATGAGGGGTGATTTTATAGCGGTGGATAAAATCATGAGAGGAAAAGATTGGGTGGATGCTCAGGGTCTCTGGCCCAGAGTAGTTGAAATCGAGGACCAGAGGACATACTGTAGGTTTAAGGTGAAAGGGAAAATATTTCATAGGAATCTGTGGGTAACTTTTTCACCACAAAGGGTGGGTGGTGTATGGAACAAGCTGCCAGAGGAGGTAGTTGAGGCTGGGACTACCCCAACGTTTACAGAAGAAACAGTCAGACAGGTAGATGGATCAATCAGGTTTGGAAGGATAAGGAGGCAAACACAGGCATGTGTGACTAGTTCAGCTGGAACATGTTGGCCGATGTTGTCAAGTTGGGCCGAAGGGCCTGTTTCCACACGGTATCACTCTATGACTCCACGACTATGACACACTTCCACTTGCTGAATCATAGAAGAAGTGGAAAGTACTCTGATAGAATACAAGAATTGTTTGGGTTGCAGGAAAATGTCCTTGCTTTATTCTCCATGGTTTCAGGTTGTTAAACATGGAATGGCGGGTACAAAAATATCACATTGCTGCACACTGATTCTTTCCTTACCCTCCCCTAAATCAATGAATGAATGAATGAACAAGTTTATTGGTCAAGTATTCACATCAAGGAATTTGCCTTGGTGCACCCCCCGCAAGTGACAACACGACATACAGTGACAGTTAGGAATGACACATAAAACATTAAACATTAATGACCTATTCCTGGCACATGTGATGCGGTCATTATATATTAGTTTTCTGGACTTGGCATGTCGATATTTAATGCCATTCCAGTGAGGAGGTGGTCACACACAATTACGATCAGGCATATCAGAGAGAAATTAAGAGTCAACCAGATTGATGTTGAATGGAATTACATTGAGGCCAGAGAAGATAGGAAAGACAGCTCTCCTTCTCGAAAGGGATGGCAATGAACCATGTGTGTAGGAAGGAACAACAAATGCTGAAGATAGACACAAAATGCTGGAGTAACTCTTCGGGACAGGCAGCATCTCTGGAGAGAAGGAATGGGCGATGCTTCTGGGTGGAGACCCTTCTTCAGACTGTATTGTGATCAGGTACATCTATATGTGGTGATATGGTCTTCTCCAACCTGGGAATGCTCAGGTCAATTGCAGTAGTCCAACAATTGCAGCACAGATCATATAATAACATGAAAGAACTGCAGATGCTGGTTGAAAATCGAAGGTAGACGCAAAATATTGGAGTAATTCAGCGGGACAGGCAGCATCTCTGGAGGGAAGGACTGGGTGACGTTTCGGGGCGAGACCCTTCTTCAGAGAATAACATTTTGGGTTGACAGGTCACACCAGGCAGTTTAGTAACTAACTGGCAACTTAAGTCTTCAGAATCAGAATCACACTTTATTCGGCAAGTATGTTTTGGCAACACACGAAGAATTTCATTGGCCAGGTCAGTTATACAATTAAAAGTAACAGATCACTTCAAAAACACATTTTTACATGAAATCCACCACAGTGACTCCTACACATTCCTCAACTGTGATGGAAGGTGAAATAAAGTTTAAGGTCCCTTCTCTTAGTTCTTACCCTCGGTTCGTGGGCCTCGAGCCCCCCGTTGACGGGATGATCTTGACTCCCGTAACCTGCGGCGTTCAGGCCCTCCGAGTCGAGGAGATCAAGCTTCACCGCATCGGGGGGATGTCAAGTTAATCGAACCTCGCGTCAGGGCTGGTCGAACCTTTCCGCGACGTTGGAGCTCCCGACTCAGCCTCACTCGAGACTGCGAGTCCATGGTGTTTGCTTCCGCCGTGGTTGCGGTGGGAGCGATCCCAGGCAAGGGATCAGCTCCGATGTTAAGTCCATGCCCCACGGTGGGGCTCAACGACAGTCCGAGGAGGCTTCCCAGCTCCATCGACGGTAGACCGCAGAGCCCGGAGAATGTGATCCGAAAATCAATCACATCATCCGGGGAAGGTAAGCACCTGAAAAAAAGTTTCCCCCAATCCCCCCCCCCTCCCCCCACATAAAACAAACCGAAGAACATTAAAACAAAAAAACTTTTAACAAACTAAAAAATAACAAAAAAAGAGTGAAAAGAGGAACAGATTGCCAGCAGAGCAGCCATTGCCCCGACGCTGGTTCTTCTGAATAGATGTTGGGTCTCTTGCTCTAACTCTTTTCAGATACCTACCGATGCAGATATATGAATCTCCAGCATTGCCACAGTGGTGGAAGTAGATAGTCTTGGTGAAGTTGATGATGTAGATCTAAAGACAACTCAAAGTCAAAAATGGAATGACAAGGGTCCTCAGATATTGCACGTGGAGCCAATTGTTAGGGAATGGAATTTCTGGCATGGTGCAATTCAACCAGTCATAACAATACTGCTTCACTGTTTGGCCAGTCAGCATCTCTGGGTAAAAGGAATAGGTGACTTTCTGGGTCAAGACCCTTCTTCAAGAAGACCCTGTAGAAGGATCTCATCACAGAATGTCACCTATTCCTTTTCTCCAGGGATGCAATTCCTTGTTACTCCAGTTTTTTGCATCTATCTTCGGTTTAAACCAGCATCTGCAGTTCCTTCCTATGCATTTCACTGAGTGACACGTTTTGATGTGTCAGTCAAGACAGGTAGTCATGGGCACCTATTCTCAATGACGAGTATGCTATTAGGGTCTCACTTCAGTGCCCACGGTACAATCAGAAATGGGTCTTTTCAGTAAGTATGGGTTCTATATTTGCAACTTGACACATTAGTAATTGAAAATCACCTTCATGGATTCAGAAAAGCAGGACTATCAGTGGTAAAAGCTCTGGGTGATTTTTTTTTTCTTGCCTTAAATACGATCACTGAAGTTAAATGAATGTAAAATTACCCTTGCTCAGGAGAAGAGGAGCAAATTTGCCACAGGTTGGGAAATGAACCTGGTACCTGCACATTTCAGCACCATCTCAGATGATTCTTCATGCACAGGCATCACTTTCAAGTTTAACATGTGAAGATTATTGGCTCCAGCACATTTACTTCACTATTTCCGCATTACTGAATTTCATCTGCTGCGCTCAAGAAAAGGTTGTTTGATCGGAGGGAATTAGTTAAATCATGCATCTTACAGTCCTGCTGAAGAGTCTCAACCTGAAACGTCAGCTGCCCGTTTCCTTCCGCAAATGTCCGCCCTGCTGAGTTCCACCAGCAGTTTATTTTTCTCTCCAGACTCCAGCATCTCCGATCTTCTCTGGTTCCACATCAAGCATCAGCATCTTGCTTGGTTTGACTACACGGCGTCATACAAAAATCATATCACCCTTGCTCTGGGAGGGAGCAGAAAAATCAGAAGGTTACTCAATTGTCACGTCTTTCATCCTTCTTAACTCTGTACGCTCCTTCCACTCTATTCCTGGCAGAGTAATATGTGATTCAGACCAGTTAAAAATAGGGATGATCCAGAGAGAAAGAATTTGAGGGCATTGGATCTGTGAGAAGTGACACAGAGATGAGAAAAACAGGAATAGCATACATTAATGTAACGGTGGCTTTGAAATAGTTTGTATTCATTTCTTTAGCTATTCCTCTCATTTATCACTCTGTAAAAAACAATCCTGACAGAATGACTAGTACTCTGCTGTAACTCATTCTTTTCCACTATTTCAGAACTCTGGAATCCCTAGCCCTCTGCCCGTACCGCTGAAGAGAAAGAAAACTGAAGGAATGAACTGAGGGGTGCCTGATAATGAACAAGGGCGAAAGCCTAAAAGAGAAGGCTGGAGGTGTAGGTATTAAGTGGTCAGGAATGTGGTTTATTACTGATGGGGGTAAGTTCAGGGTCAGGTACAGGGCGGCAGGGAAGGAAGGCATCATACCTTCAGCTCCCCATGATTAAGGAAAAGGGGAAGTCTTTTAGGGCCGAGATGAGAAAAACATTTTTCACACAGAATCTGTGGAATTCTCTGCCACAGAATGTAGTTGAAGCCAGTTCATTGGCTATATTAAGAGGGAGTTAGATGTGGCCCTTGTGGCTAAAGGGATCAGGGGTATGGAGAGAAGGCAGGTACGGGATACTGAGTTGGATGATCAGCCATGATCATATTGAATGATGGTGCAGGCTCGAAGGGCCGAATGGCCTGCTCCTGCACCTATTTTCTATGTTTCTATAGGACAGCTCGGCGGCGCAGCAGTAGAGTTGCTGCCTCACAGCGCTTACAGAGCCAGAAGACTCAGGTTCAATCCTGACTACGGGTGCTGTCTGTGCAGAGTTTGTACGTTGTCCCCATGACCTGCATAGGTTGGTCAACAATATCTTCGGTTTCCTCCAACACTCCAAAGACGTACATCTTTGCAGGTTAATTGGTTTGGTACGAAGGTAAAATCGCCCCTAGTGTGTGTAGGGTAGTGTCAATGTGTGGGGACCGCTGGTCGGTGCGGACTCGGTGGGCCGAAGGGCCTGTTTCCTCGATGTATCTCTAAACTACAGAGGTAAAATCAAATGGGTTTATGGATACAGAGATGTGAGAACCAGGAACAGAACACATGAACGAACAAGGCTTTGAAATAGGCCATATTTATTTCTATATCTATTTCTATAATTATAACTTATTTTAGTCATTCTATTAGAGATTGCTGCACAAGCAACCAGACAGTGAACAGTCTTCTGCTCTAACTCATTCTTTCCCACTAATTAGTTTAGAGATACAGCGTGGAAACAGGCCCTTCAGCTCACCAGGTCTGCGCCAACCAGTGATCACCCATGCACTAGTTCTATCCTACACATTGGGGACAATTTTCAAAAGATGATTAACCCACAACGTTTCAGGTCTTTGGAATGTGATAGGAAACCAGGGCACCCAGAGGAAACTCATGAGGTCACAGGAAGAATGGGTGTCCGTGCGAACACCGGCACCCGAGGTGAGGATTGAACCCGGGTCTCTGGCGCTGTAAGGCAGCAACTCTACTGCTGTGCCATTGTGCTGCCCAGTTTCAAAATTCTGGAACCCTAACTTATTTTTCAATATTTTGCCCACAGTCTGGAATAGAATGAGTTACAGCAGAATACTAATCATTCTGTCAGGTTGTTTTTGCTGTGTGATAAATGAGAGTAATAGTTATTCCTCATTCCCTTTTGTCACGTTCTTCCCTCCAAACCACTTCCTCATTAACTTCCCTCACTTGACCTTCTTCTTCCCTTTCCCATCTCTTAGTCTCCTTCCCTCATTTCCTCTCCGTCCAACATCCTCATTGACCTTGCCCATAGATTTTTTTATTTTCGTTCCTTCCCTCCATCCACTCCCTTCCTTGACTTTTGAATCACTACACTCCCCTCTCTTTCTTCTCAGTCCACCTCCATTCCCTAATAACCTTTCTCAGTCCTTTCCTCCTAGCCTCCTAGCCTCAATCCCCCTCAGTCATCCCCTCCATACCAATCCCTTTGCTTCTGGTCTGATGCTTCCAAGATGGCACCCAAACCAAGCGACTCTTTGCGTGCTTGCCACCCAGAGGCAGATCTACAAACTCACGTTACAATCACTCCACACACTCAAATCTATAAATGGATCGATTGTAACCATGTATTGTCTTTCTGCCGACTAGTCAGCATGCAACAAAAAGCTTTTTCGCTGTACCTCGGTACACGTGACAAGAAACTAAACTGAATCGAACTGAAGAATAACGAAGGATGAATTGCATTACATTTAAAAACACAAAGTACTTAGAAACATAGAAACATAGAAAATAGGTGCAGGAGGAGGCGATTCGCCCCTACGAGCCAGCACCACCATTCGTCCCCAATCAATAACCCGTGCCTGCCTTCTCATATCCCTTGATTCCACTAGCCCCTAGAGCTCTGTCTAACTTTCTCTTAAATCCATCCAGTGATTTGGCCTCCACTGCCCTCTGTGGCAGGGAATTCCACAAATATACTCTCTGGGTGAAAAAGTTTTTTCTCACCTCAGTCTTAAATGGCCTCCTCTTTATTCTAAGACTGTGGCCCCTGGTTCTGGACTCGCCCAACATTGGGAACATTTTTCCTGCATCTAGCTTGTCCAGTCCTTTTATAATTTTATACGTTTCTATAAGATCCCCCCTCATTCTTCTAAACTCCAGTGAATACAAGCTTAGTCTTTTCAATCTTTCCACATTTGACAGTGCCGCCATCCCAGGGATCAATCTCGTGAACCTACGCTGTGCTATAACACCAGGATAAGTGCTCAACCAAGAAATCCGAGCCCAAAGCAAAGGTACTATCCAACTGATTATACCAACTGCTGTCTGAACGGAGTTTGTTCAATCTCCCTGTGGCCGCGTGGGTTTTCTCTGAGATCTTAGGTTCCCTCCCATACTTCAAAGACGTACAGGATTGTAGGTTAATTAGCTTGGTATAAATGTAAATTGTCCCTGGTATGTGTAGGGCAGTGTTAATGTGCGGGGATTGCTGGTCGGCACAGACTGGGTGGGCCGAAGGGCCTGTTTCCACACAGTATCTCTAAACTAAACTAAACCAAACCAAACCAAACATTTTACAAACCATATATCCCGATATAATAGCAAGAATAAATGGCAACTTACCAGTTTGAAGTTTGATCTTTATTTTATGAGGAGTTACGGTGAGCAATTACATGAAGAATCCCCGCCAGTGCGCCTGCACGTCAATCTTCAAAGCAGCGGCGTGAAATCACAGTAACTACAGTCAAAGTGATATTGTAAGGCTCAGAAGACTAGAACTACCAGATGATCTTTGCGATTATGAGGGCCGGGAGCGGAGGGCACGTAATCGCTCACCATAACTCCTCATAAAATAAAGATCAAACTTCAAACTGGTAAGTTCTCGTTTAATCTTACTATTTTACTTCGGATTCACGCGAGTGATTCCGTGAAGATTTCAAAGCTCTGTGATTTCATGCCGTAGATCCAGTTCCATACGACACACTGCTTCGTTTGACACAGGATAAACAAATAATGTATTGAACATTGTTTAAATTATACAATGAATGTTTTTAACAATAAAAGAACAGTAATAACCCCTCTCCCCAGGGGAAATTACAAAGGGGAACTCAAACAGAACCCAAAACAGCATGCCCAAATCCTTCCATTGCGAGGACAGGTTTATCATAAAATCGTGAAAAGGTTCCTTCACTGGACCATCCTGTGGCGAGGGTTTGGTCGCAAGGCACGTCCTGCACCTTTGCTGCGGACATTGACGCCGCCCTGGTGGAGTGAGATTTAAACACACCAGTGTCTACTCCAGCATAATGCAAACCCTGTTTCAGCCATCTAGAATAGTTTGTACTGACACCTTTCTATGAGGTGTTTTGTGGCTGATGAGCATCGCTGTTTCAGAGCCTCTGAGACTCTTGGTGACCTTAAAATATTGACTCAGGTGCATAACTACACATAGTTTCAGGTCAATGGGGTATGCTTTAAAGCTTATTTTGGTTCCAGCCGTCCCTGGCCTGCTTTGTTTGATTAGATCATATATATAAAACGTAATATTATCTACAGAAGAATGCATGCTGTCCAGTCATAGCTTTTGCAATGTCCAGACCCATTGCGTTGACACTAGCGCCATGAGCATGACCACTTTGATTGTTAACTTCTGGAAAGACAGAGATCTAATTGGAGCCCATTGCCGAAGCAGTGTGAGAACTATGCTCCCATCTCAGATTTCCGTATATCTAGACCTTGGAGGTTTTTGTTAAAATACCTCTCATGAATCAGGCCACCAATAGATGAGATCCGACAGAGTGTTATCCCGACTGTTGCTCTAAATAGGAGGACAAAGCACTTTGAGCACTATTAATGGCACTATAGCTCAACTGCTCGTCAAAATGCAATGTGGCAAGAAACTCCAATACATCCGGAATGCCTGCAGTATGATAAGATATACTTGACTGTAAACAGAACATCTCCCATTTATTAATATGAGATAAATATTGTTTTTAGTACCATCTCTCCAGGCTGCCGTAATCACATCCATGGTCCTACTCGATAGTCCGAGTCCCTGGAACAGCTGGTCAGAATATGCAAATCAACAGATTAATACGATTATGTAAAGGGTGACTCTCGCCTATCACAGGGTGATCCAACAAGTTGCTGCATTTGGGGATAGTCATGAATGGCTGTTTCATCAGTCTCAGGACTAATGGGAACCATGGCTATGTGGGCCAGTCAGGAACTACCAAAATGCCTAAAGCGGAGTTGTGCTCTATTTTGGTGAGACATTGACTGATGAGGCAGAATGGGGGAAAAGCGTAAAAGAACGTACGTCCCCAATGTAGTGAGAATGCATCCACCGCTACTGCCCCTGGATCCGGTTCCCATGAGACATATTTAGGTAACTGGTGATTTAACCTGGATGCAACAGAGCTATGTCTGGTGATCCATAACCGGCTGACAAATATTTTGAAAAGGGAGGGAGGGAGGGGTGCGTTGGGTGAGACCGCACCCTCTTTTTTCCAGAGGGGAAAAATATATATATTTGCGACCATCCGCGCCTGCGCAGTGGGGGGAGCTGGTGACCAAAGACGCAGAAGCGACGCAAACTGACGCCTTCTCTCCGCGCGTGCGCGGGATCAGATCACCGCCATTTTCAATGCATCGCCTCGATGTTCCGGGCCTAGTTTGGGTGAGTGCGACCGTGAAATATTGCGTTGCGTTGCGTTGCGTTGCGTTGCAGTGCAGGGAGGGGGAATCTGTATTATATCGGGGGTATTAAACTACCCGCGAAGGGTCCATTCCGACACGGGATGGTTTGGAAAAAAAGGAGTTCGGGGGGCGGGGGGGGGGGGGGGGGGGGGGGGGGGGGGTGCGGTGTTCGTTCGCCCGCCCGGTCCATGGGCTCCATCCGCGGCGTCGGAGCATCGCAAGCGGGTCCCATCCGCCGCCGGCTGTCGGTCCGGGGAGACCGTTCCCCCGTCGCCGGGCGGGAAGGACTGAATCGGAACCCAGTCCAGGGCAGCGGCCGTGAGCGGACACCAGGCGCTGCTCAGGCCCGCGTCCACATCACCCCCCCCCCCCCCCCCGTGGTTTCTGGTCGGCGGCGGCGGCTGCAGTGCGGGGTGACGGAGGGTCGGAATGAATGACGGGCCCCGCACAGCAGCAGCAACAGTGGCGACGACGGCTCCACCTCCTCATACGCCAGCCCTCACAGCGGCCGCCGCTCCGCCAATGACCACAACCCCTCCCGCACGCCGAGGCTGGGAGGAGGGAGGGAGCGAGGAAAGAAGGGCGAGGCCCCCTTCCGCCGTCTGAAGCACCTGCTTCCGCTCGGCCCCGCACCTTCCTGTTGGCTGGCGGAGGAGGGGAGACGGTGGCGAGGAGTCCAAGTGGACTTGGCAGTGGGCAGGGACGGCCAAGGCTGCGGGGCGATGATGCCATCCCTGTCCGAGGAGCGCTGACCTCTCCTCCCTCACCACCTCCTCTCTGCCCCTCCCCCCCCTCTCTCTCTCTTGTATGCCCCCCTCCCCCCTTATCCTTGGACCTCTCTTCTCACCACACACTGATCCCCAAACCCCCCCCCCCCCCCCATATTCAGTCCTCACTGACATCCCCTGGGCTCCCTCCCCATCTACCACTCCCCCATCTATTCATCCTGATCTCCTATCCACCACGCATTGATTCTCCTGCCACCTCCACATCCATCCTACACTCGTCCCCCAATTCATCCTGCACTGACCCCCTTCCCATCCATCCTGCACTTCTCCCCCCAGTCATCCTGCACTGAACCACCATTCATCCTGCACAGCCCCCTGATCCTCCCCTTCCATCCTGTATTTCCCCCACTGACATCTCCCGCGCTCTCCCCTCACAATTTTACCGACTCCAACCAACACTAATTCCCCTGCCTTAATCCATCCATTCCGCACCGATTGCCTTCTCAATCCCCCCCCCCCCCCCCCCCCCCCCACCCCCCCCCCCCCCCCCCCCCCCCCCCCCCCAGCCATCTATCCATCCATCCCGCAATGAGTCACCCAGCCCCCCCGAAAGAAATAATAGAATAAGGGAAGTGGGGGGTGGAGGGGAGAGTGGAGTTCAGTCTACATTCGCTAAATCCATCCCTGTGAAAAGTTAGAGTTGGTGATTGGATCTGGAAGGGACCAATACGTCTGTAAATAAAACTGGACAGACATCTTTTCATTTGCACAGTTGATTTTATTGTATTAATTTTAATATATTAATGTTTAAAATCCATGCATTGAAGGAAGAATATTTTTACAGCCCATCTGTGGTCCTTATCCCAACCCTTAACTCTCACCAGTCGTCACCCGCAGGGCAGCATACGTCAGCGTGTGACAGGGTGCATGACATGATGAGACACCCAGATGTCGCCCCTGGATTTTGAACATTCCAAAATCCAGAGGTGACAGGGAGTCACCGCGCGTCACTACATGCGTCACTACGCATCAGGCCACGTCACAACCCGACCACGACGCTAGAGCCGGGCAGCAGCCAACGGACCAGGCTGCCAATGCCCTTGAAACTGCGGGCGCTGCTAGTGGCCGCCTCTCCTCGCACAATCTCACACTTCTGCGGTACATGACTAGCGAATCGGGCCTGAGCTGCCTCTTGGAGCTGGAGCAATGCACAATGTAAGGCGGGAGCCCCAGCTGGGGGCTGCTGGAGGCCAGGTAAGTCTTCATGCTGCTGCTGGCCCTGCTGCCACTGCCTTACTCGGGGGCAGCTGCCCAAACCATTGGGCTCCACCTTGCACCCCCTAGCCTTCTGGTGCTTCAAGTTCTTGGCCTTGTCGGCAGCCAATCTCTCCACAGCGCTTTGCCGACCACGGCTGTCCCCCTCCATTTGACTGGAGGTAGCCAGGCCCTTGGACATGAGTTTGAGCGGAAGAGAGATGCTTGCCTCAGGCGGCATGCTTGCAGTGGGCACCTTACTTTGATCCAAGCTCGGCACCTTACTTTGATCCAGCCAACGAGGACAAACACGTTTTCACATCCGCAAAGAAAGAAAGACCAGGACTTAAATGAGCAATGACAGGCTGTCTGCAATTGCCTTAATCCACATTCTGGCTACTTTGCGTACAAAGTAGCCAGAAAAAGCAGCATACCAGAGGACTGGGAGAAATTCAGAGACCAGCAGAGGAGGACAAAGGGCTTAATTAGGAAAGGAAAAATAGATTATGAAAGAAAACTGGCAGGGAACATAAAAACTGACTGCAATGTTTTTATAGATATGTGAAGAGAAAGAGATTAGTTAAAACAAATGTAGGTCCCTTTCAGTCAGAAAACAGGTGAGTTGATCATGGGAACATGGATATGGCAGACCAATTGAATAACTACTTTGGTTCCGTCTTCACTAAGGAAGACATAAATAATCTGCCGGAAATAGCAGGGGGACTGCGGGTCAAAGGAGGAATTGAGTGATATCCAGGTAAGTCGGGAAGTGGTGTTGGGTAAATTGAATAGATTAAAGGCCGATAAATCCCCAGAGCCAAATAGGCTGCATCCCAGAGTACTTAAGGAAGTAGCTCAGGAAATAGTGGATGCATTAGTGATAATCTTTCAAAACTCTTTAGATTCTGGAGTAGTTCCTGAGGATTGGCGGGTAGCAAACGTAACCCTCTTTTTAAGAAGGGAGGGAGAGAGAAAACGGGGAATTACAGACCAGTTGTCTAACATCGGTAGTGGGGAAACTGCTAGAGTCAGTTATTAAAGATGGGATGGCAGCACGTCACAACCGACAACGACGCTAGAGCCGGGATTTGGAAAGTGGTGAAATCATTGGACAAAGTCAGCATGGAGTTACGAAAGGTTAAATCATGTCTGACGAATCTTGTGGAATTTTTCGAGAATGTATCTAGTAACGTGGATAAGGGAGAACCAGTGGATGTGGTATATCTGGACTTCCAGAAGGCTTTCGACAAGGTCCCACATAAGAGATTAGTATACAAACTTAAAGCATACGGCATTAGGGGTTCAGTATTGATGTGGATAGAGAACTGGCTGGCAAACAGGAAGCAAAGAGTAGGAGTAAACGGGTCATTTTCACAATGGCAGGCAGTGACTAGTGGGGTACCGCAGGGCTCAGTGCTGGGACCCCAGCTATTTACAATATATATTAATGATCTGGATGAGGGAATTGAAGGCAATATCTCCAAGTTTGCGGATGACACTAAGCTGGGGGGCAGTGTTAGCTGTGAGGAGGATGCTAGGAGACTGCAAGGTGACTTGGATAGGCTAGGTGAGTGGGCAAATGTTTGGCAGATGCAGTATAATGTGGATAAATGTGAGGTTATCCACTTTGGTGAGAAAAAACAGGAAAGCAGACTATTATCTAAATGGTGGCCAATTAGGAAAAGGGGAGATGCAGCGAGACCTGGGTGTCATGGTACACTAGTCATTGAAAGTAGGCATGCAGGTGCAGCAGGCAGTGAAAAAGCGAATGGTATGTTAGCGTTCATAGCAAAAGGATTTGAGTGCAGGAGCAGGGAGGTTCTACTTCAGTTGTACAGAGTATTGGTGAGACCACACCTGGAGTATTGCGTACAGTTTTGGTCTCCAAATCTGAGGAAGGACATTATTGCCATAGAGGGAGTGCAGAGAAGGTTCACCAGACTGATTCCTGGGATGTCAGGACTGTCCTATGAAGAAAGACTGGATAGACTCGGTTTATACTCTCTAGAATTTAGGAGATTGAGAGGGGATCTTATAGAAACTTATAAAATTCTTAAGGGGTTGGACAGTTTAGATGCAGGAAGATTGTTCCGATGTTGGGGAAGTCCAGGACAAGGGGACACAGCTTAAGGATAAGGGAGAAATCCTTTAAGACCGAGATGAGGAAGACATTTTTTCACACAGAGAGTGGTGAGTCTCTGGAACTCTCTGCCACAGAGGGTAGTTGAGGCCAGTTCATTGGCTATATTTAAGAGGGAGTTAGATGTGGCCAAGGGGATCAGAGGGTATGGAGAGAAGGCAGGTACGGGATACTGAGTTGGATGATCAGCCATGATCATATTGAATGGCGGTGCAGGCTCGAAGGGCCAAATGGCCTACTCCTGCACCTAATTTCTATGTTTCTATGTTTCTACATTCACTATGATTTTGCCCATAACTTGGACAAAGCCGTGACTAGGTTTGCACAGTTACATTCTTGGAAAATGGAACTGGAAAACATGATTTATGGCTAAATGGCAATATATGCAGTTTACACGAGTGTCTGTCACCTGCAATCACTACGCCAGGACTTCCATGAGCAATGACAGGCTGTCTGCACTCGCCTTAATGCACATTCACTATGGCTTTGCCATGACTTGGACAAAGTGGTGAGTAGGTTTGCACAGTTGCATTCTCAGAAAACTGAACTTTTTCATGTTGAGGTTGATGTGATGTGAAGTTGTTAGGTCAGGAGGACCATTAAAGATGCACTGCACACATTAACACAGTCTAACAGTAACATGCAATCAAATCAACACACAAAACATTTTCTAAAAAAAGGTTTTCTTTACTGCAAAAACTTACAGTATTTTATTTGCAGTTTTTGCATGCTCCTTTATAACATTTTACAACAGTACAACTTTATTAAAACAAGGACAACAATTCTTAATTAAAAAAAAATGTATACAACAATGATCCCAATCATCCCATTCCATCTACTCATTACTCTTGACAAACCAAAATTGTTTCTGAAATATTGGTCATGATTTGGGTGCAAAAAGCTCAAAATAAGGCTCAGAATGCACCAGAGAGCATCTAAAACCCCAGAGCTTTCAGGGCCCGCTTAAGGGCCCTGAGCCCGGACGTGAGGGGCTTCCCGCTTGTGATGTGCGCTGCGTGCACATTACTTCACATAACATTTTTGGAATCCTGTCATGCCACCCCCCTTTTTGAAAAGCTTCGTACGGGCCTGAGTTGGCCACAGTGTTCTGAAGCACCGGAGTTGCTGCTGGCTGAACTGCCGGCAGCTCTGAAGTCGGCGTCTCAAAGCCGGCGTACACTGACCGCGGCCCCGCGGGTAAGTTTTTACTTTTATAGGCGACACCCTCGCCTTACTTTCTGTCATTCTTTCCCTTTTTGGAAGTGTCCCGGCTGGTTTCCTGCAACCAGCCTTAAGGGACCTAGCAAACCACAAGTTTAAAACACTTACCTGCGGTGTTTTACTTACCGCTGGTGGAGCTGCGCGCTCCAGCCTGTCGGTGCGCCAAATGGGCTGATGTAATGACGCGCAGGCGCACTGGCGGGGCTTCTTCACGGAATCACTCACGTGACTCCGAAGTAAAATAGCACAACCTTTAATTGTTCCTATTGTTTATATCACAATCGAGTTACAGTATGCTTTGATTACACATTTCCAAGGTCACCCTTTTACAAACAAGGTTAAGCAAAACCTAGTAACCCACACATATTTATGAGCCACGTTTACTATGTATGGGTTTTTCTCAGCACCTGCTCTTTCTTCAGTATTTTGGGTTTCTTTTTCAGTATTCGTGTATATTTCCAAGAGTTTGGGGAACGATGTAATTTTACATGGACAAATGACATCCTTCTGCGCTCGGACGAGACCATCTCTGACTTGTTACTCGATGCTACTGACTTTGCTGCCACCTGCTGGCCATTCACTTAATACTGGAGCCTCGGCACATGGGAATCGCACACAGGCTCAATTCCCTTGATGAGTCCATTCAATGATATTAATTGTTATGATCAAGTACTGCAGAAAAATCCAAGGCATCAATGACTATTTTACCCACTTAGTTATTTGCTTTCATCTCGTCAATGCATCCGCGATGCCTACCTTAATGATAATAAAGAATTTTGCAAGGAACTGTTATACAAAATAATTAAAAAGAATCAAATTAAATTGTCAATTAAAATTAATGATTGTGCAGAATTGCCATGGTTTTCTGACTGTCAATAGTTTTGAACTTTGACTTTGACAAGAGACCCATCCCTCTCAAATGTTGCAGAGGCAATACCAAAAGCTACATTGAATTTGAGCTCTAATCTTGATTCCTGAACCGAGGTAATTCCCACAGGATGGATGATCAACGTTCAGATTCATTACGAGGCAGAGGAGGAGACATGTTGTGAGCACTGGCGGTAAGACTAGCGTTTGAATGACCACTACCTTCAGTAGGTCAGAAAGAGACAAATGGAGATTTCATATTCAAAATGGTGTGACAAAAAAATCGCACAACGGAACAACTGTGGACATACTAGTTTCAGATAGATGGCAAGACTACACAGAATCAGCTTGCCAGGCCGCTTGATGGCATAGTGGTAGAGTTGGCTACCTTACAGCCTCCAGAGACCCCAGGTTCGATCCTGAACTACGGGTGGAGTCTGGGGGGGGGGGGTTTTACTGAGTTTGTACATTTTCCCTGAGACCTACATGATAGATTTTCTTCAAGATGTTTGGTTTTCCTCCTCCCACACTCCAAAGACGTACAGGTTTATAGATCAATTGGGTTGGTATAGAGTGTACATTGTCCCTGGAGTATGTAGGGTGGTGTTAATGTGCAGGGATCGCTGGTCGTCGATCGCGCGGACTTGGTGGGCTGAAGGGGCCTGTTTCCATGCTGTATCTCTAAACTAAACTAAGCAGTCAAGGGCAAGTGAATGTGGTCTGAGATGGTGACATGGAGGGAAGGTCTGGACTTGATTGTGAGATCTAGAGAAACATTCATCTTGCCTTCAACGTTAACAATGTGGGATTCTCACTTTCCAGCCTGATCCTTGAATGAACTAGTGAAATCCATTTATCTTGATCAAGCATGAGTTAAGATTGCAACCAAAAACATAATTACACCATCATACCACAATGTGCATTTTTAAAAGCAGGACCCAGGTTTTGCAACTCAATAGACATACACAAGATTGAGGAATCCAGATGGTTTGAGGACAAGGTAGGCAGTTTTTTAACTGTCGGTTGCGATTGCAACTAATGGCACATTCTGCGAGGACGTCCTTGGAGAAGGGCAGATATCTCCCATACTCCTCCTTGCCCCAGGTTCAGGCGCAGAAATTGCTCTCTGAATAAAACTGCTCGATTAAAATTCTTCTGCCATTCTCTCTCTTACCAATGCATTGTGTCCGCCTTCAGGTCATTTAAAGGCCAGCACGAAGAAATGTGAAATCGACATCGACAATTGGGAAATCCAATGCCAAGGACAGGAAACTGGCGAACCATCATCCACGGGGGAGAAGGACCAAATCAGCGACCTTCGAAGCCAAGATATGCGCAGAATTAGAGAAAAGAGAGGAAACGGAAAGAGAGGCAGCAACAACCAAAGCTACGATCTGCCCATCTGAATACCTGGTCCTGAATGCTGAAGACCTTTCAAAGCCGGATGGATTCATAAGTCACCTGAGAGTCCATAAAAACAACAGGATCCCCCCCCGCACATAGACCATCATCCTCAACCTTAAGGGATAGCCACGATGAATGCATTGTGTCACTTCTGCCTCAATTTCCTCATTATGCTGAAGTCCAATGGGAATGTTTCAGGAGAGTCAAGAGTGTTTTGCCTGCAACTACAATGAAAACTCTTACTTACAGCAGCTTTACAGGGGCATTATGGCTGTAACACAAACATGCAGCAATCAGCAATTAATATATCAATTATTAGAAATGCTAGGTAATCAGGTCATATCAGTGAAGAAACAGAAGTACATTGAGCAACATAGTACATCTTAGTTACTGAGGTGGATTGAGGTTAATATTGGGCAGTGTGCAAGCACAGAGCCAGATGGCTACTGGAAGAAGCTGTTCTTGAGCTTGGAGTCATGGTTCTCAGGTTCCCTACACCTTGTTCTTGATGTTAGCAGTGAGATGGGTGTGTGGCAGGTTGGTGTAGGTCTTTGGATGATGTTTGCTGCCTTTGCAGGTCTCTTCAGTGGTGGGGTGGTCAACACCGCGATGGACGGGGCTGTTAACCACTTTCCTTGCATCCTCCCTACATTCTGGTGTTTGAGCTAATAAACCAGGCTGCGGTGCAACCAGTCAATATGCTCTCTATTTATCCATCAGATAAAGCCATAAAAAAGAAGTTTAATTTGACACCTAATTCACTTTCATATCTTCAGTATTAAAAGGTTATGGCCATTTTTCTACTCGGAAATTAGCAACTTGTTTCCAACTTGTTTCCTACTGATCGAGGCCAGTCAAAAAGCCCAAAACTTTCTTAAAAATTAAGAGAACTGAAAGAAATTTTCAGTTATTATAGATTGAAATACATTCTGAAAACAATATGAAACAATCTTACTTGGATGACCTGAAATTAAAGCATATAATTAGTTAGTTTGCCCAATTGTAGCTAATTACGAAATTCAATTACTAGATCTAAATATCTAGCCATTTCTTAAGAAAAAAATAACATTTTTTTAAAAGCCTAAGTGTCCAAATAACATTCCCACAAGAATTCACAATATAACATGATTTTTAAATTTAATTGTCATTAATTTAAGGCCAAAATTGATGAATTTAGTGTTTAATGCCTGTAGATTAATGGCCATTTTAAATCACTTGTGAAGGGATTTCTGGAACGTGATGGATTGGAACCGGTTAATTTAAAACCCCCATATTGTGCAGAGAAATTCTGCCGGTTGGGTATGGGTGAAATAAATCACCGTTTCGCAAGGATGAAATGTTGAATTAAAGTCATCTAAACAAACAAGTTTATATGAAAAAATATACACTTACATTTACCTGTCCCCTAACGTAAAAGTCGTCCCCGTTGTCGGCGTTCACGGCATTAGGAGCTAATTTTTATTTACTGGGCAGCGCTGAAATATTCGGATCACGCGATTAATAAAAAAAAAAAAAACCTTACCGGTAGTCAGAACGAATCTTTAGAAAGTTCTCCCGCACTCAGAACATAAGCTCCGGATGGGCAAGGGAAAAAATCACATTTTACCCCGCCACCCCCCCCCCAAGGCGCCCAAAGTCGCACACACGGCCAGTGATAGAACTGCAAGCACGCTTAAGGTACAGTTTTGTAAATACCTCATTCTATTGACCTTTCTTCTGATTGCACCACTGTTCCCTGGGCACAGGGACAATCATCAGAGTAATGCATGCCCAGGAAGTTGACAGCTGTTAGGACTTTCTCCCCGCAGTCTGTATCAATGAACGCGTGTGAAGGGGATGTGTTAGGAAGGGAACTGTGCAGATGTTGGTTTAATACAAAGATAGGGCACTAAAAGCTGATCCGACAGCATCTCTGAGAAAAGGATTGAGTGACATTTCGAATTTGAGGAGGGTCTGCAACCGAAAACATCGCCCATCTTTTCTCCAGAAATGCTGCCTGAACAAGTGAATGGATCGTTGGCTTTCCCGGCTGTAGTAACATCCCACTTGATCTTGCAAGAGAGCATGATTGCGTTCTACACATTTGATGGGATTATTCAATTTCCTTTTTCACTCTTGATCATTGTTATCATTAATTCATCAACAACGGTGGCATCAATGGCACATTTAAAGATGATGTGGAGGTATGTCTGGACCACTCAGTCATGGGCTATAGACTGAGTGGAGCAGGGGATCTAAGCACACAGCCATGCACGTGCTCCTGTGTTGATGGTCATTGAGACAAAGCGCATGTTGTGTGCAATTTCTTGGTCTGCGACAAGGAATTTCAGGATCCAGTATAGGTTGTTTAGGAATTAAGATTAGAGAAACTGCACGGTACTGGCCCTTCGTTCACCGAGTCCACAATTACAGTGATCCCTGTACTAACGCTATCCATTTAGGGCAATTTGCATTTATACCAATCCCCAATTAATGGACACAACCAGTTTGTCTTTGGTGTTCAAGTGAGTTTATTGTCATGTGTCCCTGATAGGACCAAATGAAAATTCTTGATTTGCTTCAGTCACAACAGAACATAATACGGCATTGACTACAAAACACAGTGTGTCCATTACCATTATTAAATATAATCCACACATAATTAAAATAATGATAAGTCAAATAACAGATAATGGGGTTATTAAATGTTCGAGCAGGTTTTAATAGCCTGATGGCTGTGGGGAAGCAGCTATTCCTGAAACATGGTCGTTGCGGGAGGTGGGGGAAGGAAACGGAGATTTCGGAGAAAAACACAACACAGGTCATGGGAGAAAACGTACAAACTTGTACAGACAGCACGATAGTCGGGGTGAACCCGGGTTCTTGGCACTGTAAGGCAGCAGTTCTACCGAGTGCACTACCTTGCCACCCATGTCAGTTAGTAGGAGACAAGCAGAGACCAATTGTCTGTTTGATAACAAGTCTGGAGGAGATGATGATGTTGAATGCAGTGTGTAGTTGACGGACAATTGCCAGAGTAAATGTAGGAAAGAACTTTTTTTTTTTCAGGGCTTACTGGTTATGCACTGAAGGCAGACGGCTGGTAACTCTGGGGACAGGCAGGATTCGGAGAGGAAGGAATGGGTGGGAACATTCTCTTCGAGATACCCTCTTCAGGACTGAGAGCCACAGGAGGGAAGGAGACTAGAGATATTGAAGGGTAAGGGGTGAAATAATGCAGATCAAACAGGGACGCTGAAAGGGAAGTTGTTTAGAAGAATGAGGGGGACTCATTGAATTAAGAAAGTGAAGCTTGGATAGAGGAGGTGTGGAGAGGATGTTTCCAATAGTGGGAGAGGGCTATGACTAAAGGTTCATAGCACAGATTCAAGGACGTTTGAAAGTGGTGGGCATGTGCTGGGATTCTTCTAGAGTGTGTGCATGCGTAGGAATTCGGGGTGTGCGCATGTGCAAAGTAATTTCGGCGGGAAAGGCTGCGGAAATCACCATGTTTATGCCAAACTGTTTCCAGAGTAAATGTATTAAGAAATAAGTTGCTTTAAAGCTTAAATTAAGTTAAGTAATTACAAGTGAGTGAAAGTTTCATTTACTTCACAACCAATTTAAGCAACTTATCTTACAAGTCAACAGTCCGACTTGGATGGAGAAATATTGACAAACCCCGACGCTTGGATTGGATCCCACTCATGCTGCTGGCAAAGAAATGGAAGCCTGGTCGTCATATACTAAATAATTCTTTGAGGGTGTGGCAACGATGCACCAGAAAGCTTAAGACATTAATAAGCTTTGTTTCCTTCTGATGTATACGAGTTACATACGAGAATGTACAACTATGATTTGCTATTGATGTACTAGGAGACTCTTCGTTAAGACACCAACGTGATATTCGCTCGAAACCTCCTTGCTACTTTGGAAACAAAAACTGGTGAAGATCACTTGATGAAATTTTTACAAGAACTTCAAAGACTTAGTAAAGACTGTGCCTTCAAAGCAAGTTACGCTGATCAATATCGACAGGAGTTATTCGAGGGGCTCTTTTATCAATGGTTGGCATCGCCTTTAATACGACAGAGACTATCTAGAAACACCAACCTTGGATTTACAGTAGCTTACAGTCAAGTTACTCTTTGGACTTGGCTCAGGAAACACTACAGTGCTTATGGCTCATCCAATGTGTATTTGTTGCAAAACTACTACAAAACGAATTTCACCCAAGTTTCAAATATGGAGCAAGGGAACAATCTCTATACTGATAAGGGGCCCTTGCTGCAGAATTTAATTATTCAAAAAGGAACTGTTACTTTTGAGGGGGAAAATATTCATGAAGAGAGAGGAGTGCCTGTCGAGAGGCAACTTGTAATAGTTGTGGCAAGAAGGGACATTATCCTAGAGTAATGCAAGTCCAAAGCAACTAACACAAATTGTGATTTGCAGTATACGCCTTCTTCATGCTGCTCGAGAGGCAACTTGTAATTGTGTGGCAGAAGGGAATTATTCTAGAGTATGAAGTCCAAAGCAACTACAAAAATTGTGACTTCTGCCATGTATACGCCTTCTTTATGCCCTGCTCGAGAGGCAACTTGTAATAGTTGTGGCAAGAAGGGACATTATTCTAGAGTATGCAAGTCCAAAGCAACTATGCTGGCATGTATACCGCATTTTTATGTTACAATTACAGCTGCATTTCCTCAGACGCTTGGTCTCATGCAGACTACAATGGATATTTCTATTAATGGCCATACACTTAATGTATATTGATTCTGCAGTTCAGAAAGTTTTAAGTGACAAGTTGTTTTGTCTCTCGTCTAAAATTAAACCATATTCCTTCAAAAATAGGAAATCTCAATGGCTCTGACAACTTCAACACTCAAATTACTAGATTTGTATTCGTAGACTTTATTCTGAACAAAATAGCTATAATATCTGTATGTTTAGGCATTTTGAAAAATTTGTGTAGCGATATTATTCTAGGTCAGGATTCCAGAAACTGCAAGGATACTTCAAATAATGTATGAAGGACTCTATGCTGCCCTTGTATTGTCAAAGCCACCCAGTATTGTGTGGTGGTTTCTGCTGCATTCTTTTGAATGTCCTTCATTAATTCACTAATTTTTCTCACAAGCTGCAAGCAATTGCTACAAATCAAGACACGTTAGTAAAGATGATAGCGAAATTATCACACAGAAGCTACTAATCTTTTACGAGAAGGTATCATCGAACCACAGCTATTCCCCTTGGAGGGCACAAGTTGTCGTGGTTAACGGACCTTGGAGAGACATATGGAATCTCTGCATGATTACTCTCACCACTATAAAACAGTCACGGGCCTTGATGCATATCCATACCTCGAATAGAAGAGATTATCAATTACATTAGGCTAAATATAAGATATTCTTACTTTTGAACTTAAAAAGTGCTTACTACCAAATTCCTTTGAAGGAATCAGAAAGAAATCAGACTGCGTTAGAAGCAAACTGGAATTATATCACGACTGCAGAGTTCCTTTTTGGTGTAACTATTGGCGTTGCTTTATTTCAGAGAGAGATGGACACAACTCTGTGACAGGGAAAACCTTAAAGATACTTTACCTTATCTCGATAATATAACTATTGTGCCGGAAAAGACCAAGCTGAAAATGTACAACGGTTTTAGAAGTTACTTCTTCAAAAATTCTAACATTAAATGAGGCCAAGGTAAATAACTAATTAATTTTCTTGGTTATTGGGTTGAAATGATCTAAATCAACCTGATCAGAAAAGACTCCGCCACCACAACGAGATACCTGTTCCAGTGAATTAAACGCTCTAAGAAGGGTCTCTGGGATGTTTGACTATTATGCCAAAATGGATACCAAATTTTTCCTGACAAATTCAGCCTTTGATTAGAGCAAAAATTTCTCCCCTTGGACTCTAAGCAAATTGGTGCTTTTAATTCTTTAAGAAACAATTGGAATCTTTCGACATTACACGCATTGACACGAGGATCTCCTTTGTTGTTGAATGTGATGCCTTGATTTACGCTGTATCGCAACATAATCAAGGAGACGACAGTGCCTTTTCTGTCTCGTACTCTCCAAGGTAGTGAATTGCACTACCACCCTGTCGAAAAGGGAAGTAAGCAATTATTTGAAGCAGTGAGGAAAATGGAGTGTTTCCTTTCTCGCAGCACTTCACTTGATAACATCAGCGTTCAGTAGCTTTTCTGCTGGATAATAAAAAAGAACGAAGATTAAGGAACAGTAAAAATTCATGAATGGTAGGATTGAATTATCTGCATTTAGTTATTCCATTTATTGATTACGCCCTGGTAAGCGTTAAAAGTTGCTCACGGCTACATTAACCCGAGCATTTTGTGCTTGTTCATTCTTCTGCACTCACTGATCTTCACATCGGGCTGTGTCATCCGGGAAGTCACTTGTTTGGTTAACTATGGTTCGTTCAAAAACTTACCTTTCTCTACATAAGATGTGGAAGATGTCGTGTGCTTCATTGTAGAATCTGTGCTGACATTAAAAAGGTTCTTCCGTCCTGAAGATGGAAGTTTGAATTAAGCTACTCGACTATGGAAACGTATTGAGTATTGACTTCAAGGGCCCTTTACCATCTCCTCTGAAATGTTTATATACTTACCTTAGTTGACGAATATTCGTGCTCTTTTTCCCATTTGCTTTTCCCCCCCCCCCATTGTCCAAATATGTCAGCTGCTATGGTTATCACATGTTAGATCAACTAGTTTTCTTTCTGTGGTTAAAATAGTTCCAAGTTACATACTTTCTGATAGGGGGCACCTCATCAGTCGAAGATTTAAAATGGATACCTTTCTAGAGAGGGAATTGCAAAAGTAAACTAACACCTTATTCATCCGATTGGAAATGGGTAGGTTGAGAGGTAGAAATGGAAATCATTTGGGACGCTGTGAAAAAACTGCTTTATAAGTCAAATGACATACCAGTCTGCATTGGGATGTGTTCACCAGATGCATTACCTCATCAGATTCTACTGTCATGCTACAAATAATAACGCCTCATGAGCGGTTTCTTTAACTTCAATGGGTTCTTCTAGTGGTATTCTCTGCCCTATGGTTGACTAGCCTGGGACCGTTGTTTGCTTCGTCGTAATATTGATCAAATCAGAACGAGCTTTTGTTGTGAGTGAATGATGTGTACACATTTTATGCACTTCAAGTTCAAGGTGGACGGCAGTCAATATCTATCTTGTGGACCTTGCACCATGTCCGTCTTTCTCCATCAGCTCATCACTTTTTATTTTTTTTTTATTTTTTTTATTGTAAAAAACAATATTTACCGAGTACATCTTATACGACAGTGAGAATTATATATTTACAAAATTATATAATAGTGTTATCGGATTGATACTGTTTATGTTTAATTGTAATATTATCCATTTTCATTTCGTGGTTATTTACTTTTATATAAATTGGAGTGTATGTAGTATATTTAAAATAAGCAATATACTCAGATTCTCATATATAGATTTCTTTATTACCAAATACAAATCCCCGCTAATATAATACATAATACATTTAAACAAAGTTTTATGATATTCAAATGTTATCAAAAATAATTAGAATGTTATGTTATATTGTTAACTTTTATATTCCAATAATTTATATATAGTTGTGAATAATGCACAATTTTATTATAATTACAATATTTAAGACTTATCTATAAACTCTTTTATACGAATAAAAAATTAGGTGTTGTTTACATATTAAAAATTTTATATAAATATGTTTCTTTATTTTTTTTCCTTCAATTAAACGATAGGAAGATTAGAGACAAGAGAATAGAAAATAGAAAAGAAAAATGTGAGAAGTTTGATGGAGATTGAGAGTATTTTTTTACTAATTAATCCATTCTTGGAGATTTAATTCATGGATTTATTATATGTATTTCTTATCTTTCGATTATTTTAGCCTCAGTTTCAAGTCCCTGCGCCGAACCATTGTGACCCTGTAGATATTTAATTTAGGGAGGACCAAACCCTTTGTAGAGATCTAACTGTCCATAAGGACAAAGTCTATTCTCCAAGTTGAAGTCGTCTCCGTCATTTCTGTATTCAACATTTTAAATGTTGGGGATACAGGGCCTTTCCAAAATTTTTAATATAATTTTTTCCCAAATTATTAAGAATAGTCGATAAAGTTCTTTGATTCCTTGTAATTATTTGTTCGTTTGGTATTCCAAGTCTGATTAACTTTGGGTCAGGAATCATTAGTAAATAATACATTCGAGGACTATCTTAAATTTTCAATCCAAGTATTCTAGAATTTCATACAATTAGTAAAGAATGTGCCAAAGTTGCTTCTAAGATTGACAGTTATATCACATATAGGTGATAATTTTGGAAATATATTATGATAATTTAAGATTTGAATAATGTAATCTATGTAAATTTTAAACTGTATAGAGCATGTTTAGCATTTAACGAACAGTAATCGTATGTGTCTGTAGCTTTCTTTCATATTTCTGGGCTTTTATTGACTAATTCTTTTCCAACGATGTCTATGTATTCTCGATGATGAATATCACTTTCAACAAAATATTGTAAATGTATTGATATCATTTTTTCTGTTCTTTGGATGTTTATTCAAGATTATCTAAAATTTCACTCTTTCTATTTTCTGAATTCTTGTGTATTTGCAGAGAGATAGTTTTGTTTGTAAATATCTGAAAATCATAATTATGAAGCCCGTAGGTTGTTGTAATTCTTGAAATTTAGTAAGAAAAGAATTTTCCTTATAAAAGATCCCCTATATTTAAAATTTCCTTTATTGTTCCATTGTATAAACGCCTTATCCATCGTGACGGTTAAGTAAAATTGTTGGCAATTGTACGACCTAGCGTATAAATTTGTTTTAGTGTTTTTCTTTATGTTGTCCAAATCCGTTATTCCTTTCTTATTATCAAATTTTCACTATAAATTTTCTTAGGGTACATTAATATTAGCAATATTATAGAGCTAATTTCAAATGGAAAACAGTCTTCCCTCTTTTATTTTTAACCAATTTGGTTTATTATTGTTTCTTCTAACCAGTAATTCATATTTTTATTATTAACTGCCCAATAATAAAACATAAAATTTGTACATAGCTAAACCCAGTTTATTTTAGCTTTACACTAAATTTTTTTATTTATTATCTATGATTCTTTAATCCAGATAAGTTAGTGATATTGACTCTACTTTTTTAAAAAAAAAATTTAGAAGATATATCGGGATTGATTGAAAATCAAATATAATAATTGTGGGAGGAAATATTTTTATTGCGTTTATTTTACCTTACATTGAGTAGTAATCTTTTACAGTATAGAATATTTCTTATTTACTTTATTCAATAATAACGGGAATTAGACTTAAAAAAGAGTAAATCTTTTGGTAACAAAAATACCAAGATATTTAATAATTTTCATTTTGTTATATTAAAAGGAAAATTGTTGTTATATCTGTTAAGTTATTCATGGTTATTGGAATAGTTCACTTTTATTCCAATTGATACTGTATCCTGAAATTAACCAAAATTCGTTATTAGTTTTAACCAAATTAGGATACTTGTTTCAGGTTTAGTAATATAAAGTAATAGATCGTCGATATAACGAGATTTTATTCTTAGTATCTTTGTATAATATCCATATATTTCCGGGGTGCAATCTTACTTTGAGCAAGAGGTTCGATTGTACGCCAAACCGTAATGGTGATAAAGGACAGCCTTGTCTACAACCTCGAGATAACTAAACCTTAGTTGATAAATATGGTTTGTTATTATTCTAGCTGTTGGTTTGCATATAATAATTTAATCCAAGTAGTAAATTATCCCAAGTTAAAGGCTTCATCACGAAATTAAATAAGGCCATTCCACTCGGTCATAAGCTTGTTCTGCATCCAACGAGGATGACTACTAAGTCTCTTTTTATCACTGCTTTTCGAATATATGATATTAAATAACCGTTTAGATTATATGAAGAATATCTTTTAGGTATAAATTCCTGTTTGATCAGGATGGAATTAATTGTAACAATTTTGCTTAATCTTTGTGCAAGGAATCTTTGTTAAAATCTTTTTGATCCGTATTTAATAAAGCCAATTGTCTATATGATCTGGGTCATCCAAATCTTTATTTTATTGTGGGTATAAGTGTTATAATAGATTGTTCAATGTATTGTAATTTCTCTTGAGTATTATATCTGTTCAAATAATTATTTTAAATATGGGACATTTGGTATGAAAATTTTATAAATTCGAGCTATACTTGGTCTGGAGTTTTACATTTTTTAAGATTTATAGATTCTTGCGCTCCATCACTTCTTGATAACACTAATCAGAACTTCTCAACACTTCCAGAAATCCCCATGGAAACTTCTATCATGAAATTCTAAAATTGAAAATCAAATAACCATATGAGCTCGAAATTGTTTGACCTAAGCAATATATCTACCACAGCTTTGAAAAGCCCTTATCTCCTGGAAGCTCCAGTTCTGCGACGGTCATCAAGATGACATTAACCTCTGACCGTCTAACTTATAAATAGGAGGGGAGAATGAAGGGGCGCATGTGCGGGGTTTTCTAGAGAGTGCGCATGTCGGCAGGACTCCGGGGGTGTCGCGCCATGTGCAAAGGATTTTGGGGGGATAGTCCTGCGGAATCAGCCTGTTGCAAAGACGTTTTGTGTAATGTATTAAAGCAAATAAGTTGCTAAAAGCTTAAAAAGCTTACGAAATTACAAGTAGTGAAGTTTCATTTTACTCACAACAGAGTTCTTTGGGAAGATGAGGAGGAAATTTCTTTAGTAGTGGGTGGTGAATTGTGGAAATTCTTTTGCACAGAAGGCTGTGGCGGCCGGTCAGGGGATATATTTAAGGCCGAGATAGATAGATTCTTGATTAGTATGGGTGTCAGGGCTTTGGCGAGAAGTCAGAAGAAATGGGGTTAGGAGGGAGAGGATAGATCAGCTTGATTGAATGGCGGAGTAGACTTAGAAACAGAACATAGAAATAGGTGAGGAGTAGGCCCTTCTTCCTTCGCGGCCTGATCGCCATTCAATATGATCATGGCCTGATCATCCAACTCCTAGTTTCCTGTATCTGCCTTCTCTCCATTACCCCATGATCCTTTAGCCACATGGGACATCTAACTCCTCTTAAATATAGCCAATGGACTGGCCTCAACTTCTTTCTGTGCAAGGAGTGAGATCCACAGATTCACCACTCTCTGTGTGGAAAATGTTTTTTTCATCCCGGTCCTAAGATTCCCCTTATCCTTAAACTGTGACCCTTGTTTGGGCTTCCCCAAAATCGGGAACAATTTTCAGCATTAGCCTGTCCAAGCCCTTAAGCATTCTGTAAGTTTCTACAAGATACCCCTCAATCTTATAAATTCTAGCGAGTCATAGCAGAGTCTATTCCAGTCTTTCTTCATAGGAAAGTCCTGCATCAGGTATCAGTCTGGTGAAACCTTCTCTGTATCCCTCTTATGGCAAGAATGTCCTTCTCAGATTAGAAGACCAAAACTGTACGCAATACTCCAGGTGTGGTCTCTAAAGGACCCTGCTACAACAGCAGTATATCCTCACTGTCTTATACTCAAATCATTTGCTATAGAAATAGTAACATAGAAATTAGGAGCAGGAGCAGGCCATTTGGCCCTTCGAGCCTGCAACGCCGTTCAATATGATCATGGCTGATCTCCAACTCAGTATCTGTCCCTGCATTCTCTCCATACCCCCTTGATCCTTCAGCACCAAAATACTATCTCTCTATG